>JAQZBX010019380.1:0-33828 GCA_029593785.1 Cabassous unicinctus
TGTGTCCATTCGCTGTGTGTTTCTTCCGTGTCTGCTTATCTCCCCCTTGCTGTGAGGTCCTGCTGCATCAGCCCACCGCGCCGTGCGGGTCGGCCTGCTCTCACAAGGAGGCCCCGGGAAGCGAACCCGGGGCCTCCCGCATTGTAAACGGGGGCTCTATCGATTGAGCCACGCCTGCTTCCTGCTGTGAGGTCTTTCTGCATCAGCCTACCATGCCGCGCGGGCCGGCCGGCCTGCTCTCACAAGGAGGCCCCAGGAAGCGAACCCGGGGCCTCCCATATGGTAAACGGGAGCTCTATCCATTGAGCCAAGCCCACTTCCCCATGTTGTATATTTTGTGTCTCCTCATTGCAGCATCTTGTTGTGTCAGCTCACTGCACCAGCCCTTCGTGTCAGCTCACTGTCTTGCTTGTCTTCTTTTAGGAGGCACTGGAAACTGAACCTGGGACCTCCTGTGTGGGAGGCGGGCACCTGACTGCTGAGCCACATCCACTCCCCTCCATGGTTTTTTTTTTTTAAATTGTTTTTCTTCCCCTCTTCCCCCACCCTGCTGTTTGTTGTGTCCATTTGCTGTGTGATCTTCTTTTTCTGTTTATTTTTGTCTTTTCTTCTCATTTTTCTCCTCTAGGCTTCACTGGGATTCGATCTTGGGGACCTTCGATGTGGGAGAGAGGTACCCTGTCACTTGTGCCACCTCAGTTCCTGGTTTCTGTCATGTCTCGCCTTGACTCTCCCCTGCATCTCTCTTTTATTGTGTTATTATCTTGCTGTGTCACTCGCCACGTGGGCCTTCACCGCATAGGCCTGGCACACCTTTACCAGGTGGCCCCAGGGATCAAATCTGGGTCCTCCCATATGGTAGACAGAAGCTCAATCGCTTGAGCCACATCTGCTTCCCCCCTCCATGGTTTCTGATGAGAAATCTGCTGTTAATCTTATTGGTGATCCCTGGTATGTGACAAATCACTTCTCTAGATATTTAGTCATGTCTTTCATCAGATTTGGGAAGTTTTTGGCCATTATTTCTTTAAATATTTTTCTGCCCTTTTCTCTCTCTTCTCCTTCTGACTCCAAGGCTATGTATGTATGGTATGCTTGATGGTGCCTCACAGGTCTCTCAGCTCTGTTCAATTTTCTTCATTTTTTTTTTCTTTCTGCTCCTCACACTGGATAATTTCAATTGTCTTGCCTTAAGGTTCACTGATCCTTTCTTCTGTCTATTCAAATCTGCTGTTGAATCCATCTATGTGTTTTCCATTTCAATTACTGGACTTTGCAGCTCCAAAATTTGTGTTTGGTTTTGTTTTATAATTTCTATCTCTTCATTTTGTTCAAGACAAAGTTTTCTAATTTCCCTTAGTTCTTTATATATGGATTGCTTTAGCTCACTGAAATATTTAAGACAGCTGACTTAAAGTCTTTAACTAATAATTCCAATGTATGAACTTCCTCTGAGATGGTTTCTGGCACATTCTTTTTTTCCTGTTTCTTTGTGTATACGGTAATTTTGTTGAAAACCAGGAAAAAAGGGTTTGGAACAAAAAAGGAGTAATCAATAAACTTGTAACTTAAATGAGAGGTTAAGAAAGATTTTTTTAAAGGTTGTGAAAATGAGAGATCAAAGTAAAAAAGACCCTGAAAAAAATGTCTCAGTGTGACAGTGATTCAAATGTGCAATTGAAACTATTTCTTTAAGCATTTATTCTCAGGTTTATTCCCTCAGTTCAACTGAAGAACCAACAAAGGTCCCAATCTAGGTAAGATTTCTGGGTTATATAGTCATATCTTTTCTTTCTAATTATGTACATTCTTTAGTCAATCATTGTTATTCATGGATTCACATGTGTGAATTTATCTACTCGCTAAAACTTATTTGTAACCCCCAAATCAGTACTCATTATGCTTTCATGGTCTTTTTTTTTTTTTAATATATTTTTAAAAGATACGTATGGTCTTTTACAAATGTGCGCACAACAATGATAACTTTGAGTTGCCTGACATGCATGTTCCCAGCTGAAGGCAAACAAGTATCCTTTCTTCTGGTATATTTAGTGACACTTCTTTTTACATTTTTTTGTGCTTTTTGTTAGTGATTTCACTGTTCAAACATGCTTTATGATTAAACTTCCTTACATTTATGTTTGGAGGCTTTGTTTAATGTTTAAATGTTGCTCTAAAATGTTCTGAAGGCAGTGATACTGTTTCTAGATGGGGTTAAATGGGGGCATCTCTAAAAGGCAGGTGAAACAAAGAACTTCCTAGGGAATCACTGTATGCAAATTTAAAGAAGCAGCAAAAGATATATATTGATTGGTTGACAAAATGTGACCAGAGACTCACAGTAACCTAGCCCTTAATTTTCCCTAGGGAAATTAATCACTAATTCATTGTTCACAGAAACTTTATAGAACATAACTACTGCAAATAAGAATGGCAGGACTCTAGTTTCTACAATTATCTCATTCGTGTTCACCTCATCATTTCTACAACTATATGAAAGAGTGGGTTAAATAAGAACATTTTCACTGGCAACTGGAATCTTTCTTCACATCATTTCATTATGTTTTAGTTACAAAGTTTACTTTCTACCTTTCTTTTATCTTATTTATCAGTAATTATTACCCTAAATATGATGCTCACTTTCATTCACTGACATACATTTATGACTGCTTTAAATAACAAAGACTTTTTTTTCTGCCTTTAGGTCACAGAAACTGTTTTTTACGCTGTCACGCCAGAGAGAAACAACACTAAGTTTACCAAATCAGTTTAAAAAATTTAAGGGAAGCGGGTGTGGCTCAGTGGATAGAGCCCCCGTTTACCATATGGGAGGCCCCGGGTTTGCTTCCCGAGGCCTCCTTGTGAGCGCAGGCCGGCTTGCGCGGCACCGTGGGCTGATGCGGCAAGACCTCACAGCAAGGGGGAGATAAGCAGACACAGAGAAGACACACAGCGAATGGACACAGCAACACAAGCAGCAAGGGGGGGATAAATAAATAAAATAAATAAATCTTTAAAAAAAATAAATAAATAAAAAATAAAATAAAATAAAATAAAAAATTTAAGGTATATTCATTCAATGTAATGCTATATATCCATTTAAAATAATGTAGTAGAATTATTATTATTATTATTATTTTTTTTTTTAAAGATTTATTTTATTTATTTATCCCCCCCTTGCTGCTTGTGCTGCTGTGTCCATTTGCTGCGTGTCTTCTCTGTGTCTGCTTATCTCCCCCTTGCTGTGAGGTCTTGCCGCATCAGTCCACCGCGCCGCGCGAGCCGGCCTGCCCTCACAAGGAGGCGCCGGGAAGCGAACCCGGGGCCTCTCATATGGTAAATGGGTGCTCTATCCATTGCGCCACACCCGCTTCCTGCGGTGAGGTTGCTGCATCAGCCCACTGCACCGCTCAGGCCGGCGTGCCCTCACAAGGAGGCCTCGGGACGCGAACCCGGGCCTCCCATATGGTAAACGGGGGCTCTATCCACTGAGCCACACCCGCTTCCCTGTAGTAGAATTATTTAATCACATGGAAGAATATCCACTATTTTCTAAGTACAAAAATTAAGTTATCTTACAATATGTACAATATAAAGAAAAAAGACACATTAAGAATTTAATATTGTTTTTTTCGAATGTTGAGATAATGGATAACTTTTCTTCCTTGGGCTTAAAACATATACAATTACCATGTAATAGTAATTATTACCATAAACTCATATGAGTGTAAATTATCAAACCATTCCTTCAAATGATCAATTTATATACCATAAAATTCACCCACTGAAAGTATTATTTTTAGTTAGTTATTTCTAGTAAATTTATAGAGTTGTACAACTATTATCACAATTCAGTTTTAGAATATTTCTATCACCCACAAAAATTCTCTTGAACCTGTTTCAAACATCAGTTTGCCTGTGCCAGAACAGCAAACCTTACCAGTTTTACCTGACCAAACTTCAACTATACAATTTTGAGAGTCTAGAAAATTGTACCTAAATAATTGGCCTTTAGTATAGTTTTTAGTTACGATTTTTCCTTTTTTCTTCTTTCTTTAAACCTCTACTAGCCAACTTGCTATTCTGGATCCTTTAGTAGTTTGTTAACCATTTCATTCTACCTCAGATATGAATAACTTAGAGAAACAGAATAAGCTACTGATTCAAGTTTGATAAATCTAGAAAATTGTTCCAGGGACTAACAATCATTTGAATCCATATTCCATGGACTCGGAGAAAATAGCAAAGAACAAACACTATGTATAAAGGAATAAATTTGAACTTATAGAAATCCTTTACCTCAGAAAAAAACCCACTATATTTTGATGATGGGCTTTCTGTCTGTGAAGAACCAGAATCACTGGAGTTAACCAAATATGTTCGACTATCATGGCGTAATTTTTCAGGCAGGTGGCTGGCACAAGCCACTTCATTTTCTTTATTTGCCATGTCACAGCCCCCACTTCTCGGGGACTGTTTTCTTTTGTAATAAGGATTTGGAGAAGGATGATGAACTTTTTTTCTGCGATAGATCACCTTATGTAGTTTATCTGTGCTTTTCACAGCTTGTCCACCTGTTCTGTAAAAAATAATAAATTTTTCTTAAATTAAAAGGAACTACATGAAAACCATTAAAAGTTTTCAAACAGAGATTTGATAGGCCAAATTTTGTGATCATAATCCACTAAAATTAGAAGCAAATAGAATAATTATAAAAAATCCTAACTCTTAGATCAAAGAGGAAAGCAAAAGGGAAATTAGAAACTATCTGGAAAGCAATGAAAACAATGATACTTAATAGCAAATGAAAATGAAGAGAGACACAATAACTAGATGCTTTTAAAATGAAATATTAAAGGCCATTCCAGGAATAAGAATATTATAACAATTTCTAATCACCTAATCTTTTTATAACAAAATGATATAAATTATGTAAGTATGAATATTTTTAGTTTTATTTTTATTAAACTGAAATATTTAATTTTGTTTGAGTAAGATAAAACACAATATAATAAATCTCATGGTTTGGTATAGCTGTTCTTTTTGGTCTCAGAACCCTTTGTACTCTTAAAATTTTTTGAAAACCCCAAAGAACTTTTTTTATTTGGGTATTAGCTGTTAAAATATATTGCATTAGAAACTAAAACTGAGAAAATTAAAAAATATGTTCATTTAAAAAATAATAGACTCATTACATATGTACATAAAATATTTGTCTTAAAGCTATATTTTCCAAAATGAAAAAAAAAGTGAGACGAATGGCACTAGTTTACATTTTTGCAAACCTCTAATATCTAGCTGAACAGAAGATAACCAGATTCTTACATCCATTTCTGTATTTGGTCTATTGTGATATCAAGTGTCATTTAGCGTCTGAAAAACTCTACTGTTCACTTGTAAGAGAATGAAAATGTGTAGTGAATAATGCCTTAGTATTATTATGAAAATAGTTTTGACCTCACAAACACCCTAAAAGGATTTCAGGGGGTCCTAAGACCACTTTGAAAACCAGTGGTTTAATAAAAAGCATCTTGGCTTTGGAATTCAGCAGACCTGAAAATATTCATAGGGAATATAAATGTATGCACGGTAAAACATATAATGTCGTATATAATATTAATATTTAGTATATAGAGAATATTCATGGGGAATATAAACATGTACAGTAAAACATAATGTCTTAAATTATACATGTACACTGTTGATTACACATAATTATACTATAAATGAATATGTACAGGCACTAACATTGTTAATATCACACAAGACAGTATATGCTTTACTGTGCATACATTTATATTCCCTATGAATAGTCTTTATTTATTAGATATTCTCAATATTACATAAGACAGCAAATTCTTATCATACATAGTACCTCTCTTATTGAGTTCTTGTCAACATGCTAATCACCTCTCTTATCTTTCCATAATCACCAAGCTCTGAGAAACCAGCAACCTGCTAGGGTCCTGTCCCTATTCTCCCTCCAGGCCCATTAACTGTGGGAGGTTTCTAAACTGAAACTTCAGGGCCATCTCACCTAAACTCGCCCATTCATTCCTTTTAAATAAGACATCTCGATGAACTAATGACTAATCAGCCCATGATCACACATAACTGTTGGATCATATATTTGGTATTTTTAAATTTTTAAGTGGGGAAATTGCTACAACTCAGTTATGGCCTATAAAAGGCTGCGATGAAGTCAAGTAATTTATAGCTGGATTTACACTGAATATTATTTATCAACATCAACAACCAAAAGTTGTTATTCAGTTAATGGTCACAGGACATAAGCATTTTTAACCACTTTCTAGTTATAAGACCCTTAAAATCAAATAACTTCTCTGAGTTTTACTTTTCTCATCAACTGTTACGAGTAATGATACCTATCTAAGAGAATTGTTGTAAGGATTACAGATAATATAAATAATGTGTTTATTAGCACAGTGCCTAGCACACAGGAGCTGTTTCATTATAAAGCAAATATTATAGTAAAAGAGAATATTTATTTTTTCCCCTTTTCATCCTTACTAATCTTTCAATATTTGCTGTTTCCCACAAACTTTAAAGTAACTCTTACCTATTTATGTAAGCAACCAACTGTTTTGGAGATTTCTTAACCTGAAAATGAAAGTAGATAGTTACAGTATATTTAAATTCTTTAATGGAGTTATGCAAACTTTATGATTGATAGTGACAAATCTAAAACTCAACAGTTAAATTTTTCAGATTAAAGGCTCTTCTGTTCTAATGTGTAGTTTCCATCATTAGTTATAACAACATTTTATGTAAGTATTTTTAGCAAAGCAACATATCTATTTTCCTATTTTCCATGTCACTAGTCACATACTATACTTACAGGGTGCTTAAAAATTGATTTGAATTTTAATGTGGTTTAAAAGAAACTGTATCAGTGCTAATTAGCCTTGCAATGCTGAACATAAAGTATCTCTGTGTTTTTATTAAAATAAAATATCCAAATTATATCCTATCAAAATAATTTTTAGAACTTTGAGAGCATAAATAGTTTAACATTTTATTAATTCTACTTAACACTAAGAGATAAAGCAGAATATTACTTTCCCAGTATTTAAATATCATATCCCTGACAAGTTTAAACTATCTTAGTTGTTGTTACCTAGAAATCATGAACTTACCTCCTTCATGTTCTTATTAGTGAAATTAGAGATCCTTTTTCTAGGAAGATCAATGGAATGATCCTCAATATTATTACAAAAGTTCCGTTTTTTAACATTGTGGGTTTCAGATGCCATAATCTCTTAAATACCTAAACAAAATAAAAATAACAAATAGAAAACACAAAAAGCAAGTCTGATCATTTCCTTACAAATACATAAACAAAAGCTCCACTTTAAGTAAAAGAGGTTTACAGTGAAGCAGAGTATATAGTTCTAATTTAAAAATGTTTAAATCTTAAATATTCAGGAGACACCAAGGCAGAGCATTCTAGGAAATTAAGGCTTTTCTTGTTCTTTCTTTAGTTTCAACCAGTTGTAATAATATTGCATGTAGTTTCTGGCACAGCAACATGTCATTCTCCCTATTTTCCATATCAATAGCCATATATTAAATTTCCAGGTTAAGAAATCAGTTCTATATAATAGTGGTATCTGACTTCCAAATTTATAGAAGCCTAAAATTTTGGAACCAAATTACTAGTCAAACACAACCCTAAGCAGCCAGAGGAACCAAAATTGAACTATATACATCTGACTTTTCTTAGGCTTAACACATTTTTCTTTCATTCTTCAGCTAGCCCTCCAAAGCTTTCTTCTACCTTGAATAAATAATCCACACTCTCTGATTCTCCCAATTATATCCAAAGAGGGAAAAATAGATGCTATGCCTTCATTTATATAACAGAGGAAATCAGTGATTTCCTCACTTGGAATCTGTTTTCACATAGGAAATTTTAGATTATGCCCTGAACACAAGTTCCTCCTGTATTATTTCTTTAAATGTTTACTGTACATTCAATATCTGTCAGACCCTGCAGTTAATGTATATATACATCTATCTATCCCTAACTTCAAAGACTGTAATTCAGTAGGGCTCTGGAATGGAGCCCACAGCAATATTTTTAAAAAGCTCCACAAGTACTTCTGTTACATACCCTTAGTAACCTGCCTTAATTCTCTAAAAATAAGCACATACATGTAAAATTTTACAGATAATTTTAGAGTTTTCTAAGATTTCCTGAGGTGAATACACTGACAGTGCTTCCACCTGCACCCCCAGGCTAAGAAATCACTAAAGGGAAGCGGGTGTAGCTCAATCGATAGAGCTCCCGTTTACCATATGGGAGGCCCCGGGTTCGCTTCGCTTAGCTTCCGGGGCCTCCTTGTGAGGGTGGCCCGGTGGGCTGATGCAGCAAGACCTCACAAGAGGAAGCGGGTGTGGCTCAATTGATAGAGCCCCCCGTTTACCATGTGTGAGGCCCCGGGTTCGCTTCCCGGGGCCTCCTTGTGAGGGCAGGCCAGCCCACGCGCGGTGGGCTGATGCAGCGGGACCTCACAGCAAGGGGGAGATAAGCAGACACGGAAGAAACACACAGCGAATGGACACAGTAAAACAAAAGCAGCAAGGGGGGGATAAATAAATAAATAAATAAATTAAAAAAAGAAACCACTAAAGCAGGGGTTTTTAACCAGGGGTCTGTGGAAAGATTTCAGGGGGTCTGTGAGGTTGAATTGAACTCAATTAGATATCCAACATGATATGCATGTTGCCTTGTCAAATACTACACCACAGTTTAATGTTCTTATTCAAGATAAACAACAACAGTCTGCACATTGACATATCTTTAAAAAATAAAATTTAACTTTCCTATATTTTTGATGTATTGGATTATTCAATGTATTAAGAAAGAAGCACATATGTATAGTATTATATCATGTTTTTTATTTTAGTAACTGTATTTCAATATATGTAACTGATTTCCTTTGTAATTTTATTTTATGCATTTAAAAACATTCATCTTGTGGGGACATATTGGTGCAGGTGTAATATATTTATTAAATAATACAAAATATAGTGTGGACTTAATATGAATTTAATTTTGATGTAGCATGTTCTGAGAGCAGTGGATAACTGCCTGCAAAAAGGTTGGTAAGGATGGCAGAGATGGTTTTATGATGCCATAGGAAAACTCGAATTTCTAAATGTTTGCTGAAAATGACCATTTGAACAGATGTTGAACCGTATTGTTATCAGGCTTTGAAATTATGGGAAAGTTGTAAAACGCAATTTTGAACAATCCTAAAATTTAATTTAAAGACATGCCAATGTGGAGTGTCATAAAACTATCTGCTGCTACATTTTGAGGAGGGGTTGGTGGTTTTCACCTGAATGGCAAAGGGCTCCATGGAACACAAAAGGTTAAGAACCCCTGCTTCAGAGTGTGATTAAAAAATAATAATAATAATATATATATATATATATATATATACACATTAATATATATGTATATATATTATATATATATATACATGTAAATAATACTAATAATACTAATAAGCACTTTGACAGAGGTAAGGTAAGTTGCCAGGTAAGTTGGCAAAGCTTCAGTGAGCAAAGTCTTGAAGGACATATAACACATTGAGAAAACAGCACATACAGAACTGAAAGGCATGACTTAACATGGTTGGTTTGGGAAATCTTTAGGCTGGGGGCAAGTTGCAAAGGAACGGAATGATGCTGGAGAGAGAGGAAGAAGCTACACTATAAAGGGTCAAATCCCTTTGTGTGTGTGTTGTGAAAAAAGGCAAGGTGGAGGAGGATTTTAGTTTATGATAATGGATTAAACACATGCAATTACTTCTAACCTTCCCTGAAAGCCATTTACGATAAAATCCTTTCATGATAAAACCACTCAGAAAAACAGGAGTTTTTAAAATAGGAATTAAAATCTTTAACATGATGAAGGGCATATATGGAAAAACTCATAGCTGACATGCTTTCCCCACCTGAGGTTAGAAATAAGACAAGGATGCCCATTCTTATTGCTATTTAACATTATGTTGGAAGTCTTTGAAAGAGTAATTAGACAAGAAAAATAAACAAAAGACATTCAAATTGTAAAGAAGGAAGTAAAACTATCTCTATTGGAAGACTCCTAAAGAATCCAAAAGAAAAGTACTAGAATTGATAAACAAATTCAGCAAAGTTCCAGTCTATAAGATTAACATGTAAAAATCAAATGCATTTCTATACACCAGCAAAGAATATTCTGAAATGGAAATTAAAAAAAAAAACAAAACAAAAAACAATCCCAGGGAATGGGTGTAGCTCAATGGTTGAGCACCTGCTTCCCATGTACAAGGTCCCAGGTTCAATGCACCCTCTTAAAAACAAACAAACAAACAAACAAACAACAATGAAAAACAATCCCATCCACAATAGCTACCTCCTATAAATAAGTTTAACCAAGCAGGTGAAGAAATTGTACAATGAAAACTATAAAAAATTGCTGAAAGAAATAAAAGGCCAAAATAAATGGCAAGACATCCCGTGTTCATGGATAGGAAGACTTACTATTATTATGATGTCACTGTACTGAAGTTCTAGCCAAAGCAATTAAACAAGAAAAAGAAAAAAAAAGCATCAAAATTGGAAAGGAAGAAGTAAAATTATCTGTCTTTGCAGGTGACATGATACTATATACAGAAAATCCCAAAGAATCCACAAGAAAGCTGCTAGGGCTAATAAGTCAATTCAGCAAAGTTGCAAAGTATAAGATCAATACACAAAAATCAATTTCTATATACCAATAAAGAACAATCTGAAAATAAAATTAAGAAAACAATCTCATTTACAATACAATCCAAAAGAATAAACCATCGAGGTATAAATTTAAGCAAACTGGAAGACTTTTATACTAAAAACTCTAAAACACTGCTGATAGAAATTAAAGAAAAACTAGAGAAATGAGAAGTGATGCTGTGTTCATAGATTGGAAGACTTAATATTCAATACTACTCAAAGTGATCTACAGATTCAATACAATCCCTCAATCCCTATCAAAGTAACCTCTTTTTTTTTTTTGGCAGAAAAAGAAAGGACAATCCTCAAATTAATATAGAATTGCAATAGGTCCGGGAAGCGGGTGTGGCTCAATCGATAGAGCTCCTGTTTACCATATGGGAGGCCCCGTGAACCCGGGGCCTCCTTGTGAGGGCAGGCCGGCCCGCGTGGCGCGGTGGGCTGATGCAGCAAGACCTCACAGCAAGGGGGAGATAAGCAGACACAGAAGAAACACACAGCAAATGGACACAGCAAACACAAGCAGCAAAGGGGGGATAAATAAATAAATAAATCTTTAAAAAAAAAAAAAGAATTGCAATAGGTCCCAAATAGTCAAAACAATCTTGAAAAAGAACAAAGTTGAAGGACTCACACTTCCCAATTTCAAAACTTACTGCAAAGTTACACTAATCAAAACCGTATGGTATTAGCAGAAGGAGAAACATATAGGTCAATGGAATAAAACTGAAAGTCCAGAAATAAACCTGTATATCCATAGCAAACTGACTTTTGACAAGACTGTGAAGACCATTCAATGGAGAAAAAATAGTCTCTTGAACAAATGGTGCTGGTGTAACTGGATATCCAGATGCAGAAGAATGAAGTTGGATCCTTATCTCATACCATATACAATAACTCAAAATGGATCAACTACCTAAACGTAAGAGCTAAGACTATAAGCTCTTAGATTGGAAACATAGGGATAAATCTTCATGACCTTGATTAATATGGTAATGCAGATGTATTCAAAATAAAAACTTGTGCATAAAAGGACATTATCAAGAAAGTAAAAGGACAACCTACAGAATGAGAGAAAATATTTGCAAGTCACATATTTGATAATGGTCCTAGTATGTAGAATATAAAAAGAACTCTTATAACTCAACAACAAAAAAGACAAACTACCCAATTAAGAAATTCTATATCCAGCCAAATTATTAAACAGTCTAAATACACCAAAGAAAGAAACAGATAAGCAGATTAGATTAAAAAAACATAGAGAATTTATGTTTCAAAGAGGTAGTTCTTTGGAAAGATCAATAAAATTGACAAACCTTTAACAAGACTGACAAAAAAAATTATAAATAACACTAATGAACAGTTATCACTACAGACTACAGGTACTGAAAGAGTAAGAGAATACTAAAAGCAACTGTATACATATAAGTTTGACAAGTTAAATGAAACAGACCAATTCCTCAAAAAAAAAAAAAAAAAAAAAAAAATACCAAACTATCACAACTCACTCAATATGAAATAGATAATTTGAATAGTGCTACAACTATTAAGGACAATCAAATCATAATTTAAAATATCCCAAAACAGAAATCTCCGAACATAGATGGTTTCATGGAAAACTCTAGCAAATGTTTAAAAAAGAATGGACACCAATTCTACATAATCTTTTCAAGAAAATAGAAAAATTCTCAATTCATCTTATGAAGATAGTGTTACCCTGATACCAAAATAAGATAGAGAAAGTACACAAAAGAAGAAAACTACAGAGCAATATTGCTCAAGAATATAGATACAAAAATCCTTGAAAAAAATATTAGCAAATGGAATTCAGCAATTAAAAAAATATTATATACAATGAACAAGTGGGGCTTATTTCAGGGATGTAATACTGGTTCAATTTTGAAAATCAACCAATATAATCCACCACATTAACAAGTATTAACGAAGAAAAATTACATAATCACATCAACTGATAAAGAAAAGCATTTGACAAAATTCAAAATTCACTCATCATAAACTATCCAAAATAGGATTAAGAGAGGTTGGAAACAGTGATTACAGAAAGTGGAAAAGATAAGCTTTCAATGAAAAAAGAATAAAGGAAACAGGCCTTGATAGAATAAAAGCAGTGGCTAGGAGACATTGAGAAGGGAGCAAAGTACTAACTTTAACTACCCTGAACATTTCATATAGTGCAATATTTTCTTAATAAAGACAATACAGTGATTGCCATAGGTATTTTCTTGAGAAGATAGAAAAAACATTGGCATGTAAAGGAACTGGAGGGATGAACTCTCTTTACAGAGTAGCTATGTCCTACCAGAAAGATGAAAGGGATAGCTGCCAAAAAACAGATTAAATATTTCTAAGAATTCAGATACTCCCTACCTATTCACAACAGTAAGAAAAACCCATCATACAGGAATGAAACATGTCTGGACTTTTGTCTCTTAACAACTTAAGTTACATCTCAAGATCACATTAATTTAGGCTTTCTTTTTACCTTACTTTACTATAGTATATTGATGGTGTACATTGTATTTAACTCTGTAATTTCTCCAGACAATTTCATTCCTCTTCTTGAAAAACAAAGCATGATTGTGTACAAAGAATTATGATGACTAATATTCCTTGTATTAGTGATTCTCCTCCAATCTTTACCACTGTTTTATAATAATAAAACACATAATAAGAAATAAAGAGGCTTTAGGGTTTAAAGTGTCAGCCTCATTTTTTTTAACCCCAGAGAGATCAAGTAACTTGCCCAATCACTTTGCTATTTAGTGGCAGAGCTAATGCATAAAATCCATGCCTTTCTACCACATCTTTGTTTTCATCTTGAATCCAATTTATTCAGTTAGAATCAATATTTTCAGTCCCGAATAAAACTTTATAAAGCCTATTCTAGCCAAATAAGATGAGAGTACTAATTTTTCTGAGATAATAGATGGACATAAGTGAGCCCTCTACTTTGTATCCTTCCCTCACTCCATATGGGTGACATTTTCTCCTTTCTTCTAAAGACCCATTACAGCATCTACAGGGCTTAAAGACATATCACAGGTTTCCCCATGAGGCAGATGCCATTCAAGAAGTGAAAAAGAATGAACATGTATTTTTTTTTTTCCAAGCAAGAATTTCAGTAAGGCAGAGAGGAAGAGAAGGTAAAGATGAGATATTCTAGTAATAATGTGATTTACATCAGGTTAAAAAACAAAGTGATAAAAAGGGAGTTGAAAAAGCCAAGACTCGTACAAATGGTATCAGTGTTCACAATGGAAATTTTTTAAAGTAAACTTTATTTCAACTTCAAAAATTAAATAACAGACAAAAGGCAGCTTAACAAATTATGGAAGCATTACTTTAAAAAATTCTGCCCAGGCACATTTATTTGTTTAATCCTAAAAACAAACTCAATTGTTTCTCCAGTGTTCAGAAAGATAAATAAATGAGCATAGATTGGTTAAATGACATGACCAAGGTCTCCTTGTTAATAAAGAAGTGAAAAAAAAATGCTTGGTCATATTCATATCTCATAAAACCAAATCCCATATTCTTTTTTCAAACTTTAGCTTTGATATAATACCTTTTTTGCCTTTGCTACAAAAATATTGCAATATTACAATATCACAATGGAATATTTAAAAACACTATTTTTCAAATAATATATTATGAAGTGGAAGAAGGCTCATAAAATAATAGAATATTTAAAAAGCAGAATGAAAAACTATATGCAGAGATGATCCTGGTTTTTCAAAAGATATTCAAAAAGGCTCTATAAAAACATTAACAGAAGTTATTTATTGTTGGTGGAGTTACAGGTGATTTTTTAATCCTTCATTTGTATATTTCTATATTTTCTACAATGAACATGAACTATTTTCATCATCTGAAAAAATAAATTTAAAGAGATTACTGTGGTTTAATGTGTAACTCTCTTATAGATAAAAAGTGAAAAAAGTATAACTGACAATACATAGAGGAAACATTTCATAGGATGAATCTATTTTAACTTTTCCCAAATTAGGGCAACTCCATCTCAATTCTTGCTTTCTTACCTCCATTGGGACTTTGCTCCCACACATACTTTTTTGTATCTTCAATTTCTCCCTTTGAACTGATTCCTTCCCTTATGCTTTCAAACATACTCAGGTTTCCCCTATCAACTCTTATACTCTTTCTCTGCCTCCCTTTCCTGCCAAATTTCCACAATGAGTGCTTTTTAGCTTCCATTTTCTCTTTAACCCCTTGCAATCTTGTTTTTCTTCTGAAATCTCATCTGAAAATTAAAAATTGCATCTTCAAGGTCACATGAAGCTATAAGGGAGACTTTATACCACTGAGGATGTTCATCAAGGTGAACCAAGCTAACTCTGAAGACATCTTAATCTCCTCACCATTTAAGATCTTTCATCACTTCATTGGTTCCTCCCTGAATCTTTTTGTTCACGTGACAGCATTATCCTGACTCTCCTTGTTCCCTTACCATTCTTTTGGTTCCTTTCCCTTCAGTACCTCTTTCCTCTTTAAACTAAAATTAGGAAAATATTCTTTCACGGTTTCAGCATTTCTCTACACCCAGCCTCTCCCCTAACTTCTATGTATGCCACTGCTAGATCAAATCAGCACATTTAAAACAAATCTTTTCAGTCGCTTCAAACTTCAAACCAATTAGGTGCCTCTTCCTAGCTAATACATTTTAAACTACTGGCATCACATTTCTCCCAGACTAGAAACTTGGGAGTTATCTTGATTCCTCAATCCTATCTTTCAACCAATCACTAAGTCTTCTCGAATCTTCTTTCAATGTATTTCATGGCTCTATCCTGACCTTCACTTTTCCACCATCAGAACTCTACCCTCATCATTTCAAACCTAAATTACTATAAGAATTATTTGACCAGACTCCTGTACAATCATTGCCTATAGTGTTCATGGCAATATCGCCGAATCTCCAAAACTTCCCTACTGTTTTTTCCAAGCTATGTTTGGAGTTTCCACATAGATTTTAATGATGCTTCACTCTGTTCACATAAGTTTGGATATGCTGCATGTTAAACAATTTCTTGAAAATTAACTAAATACATTAAAAAGGTTCTGAAAAGCCTGCATAATTTTACTTAACTCTGTAATTCCCAAACTCTTAATCACCATCCTACCATTTTTTTGACAGAGAAATAAGAACAATTTGAAAAAATACAGGCATAACTCGTTTTACTGCATTTCGCTTTATTGCACTTCGTAGATATTGTGTTTTTTTACAAATTGAAGATTTATGGTAACCCTGTGTCGAGCAAATCTATCAGCACCATTTTTTCAATAGCATGTGCTCACATTTTGGTAATTCTTGCAATATTTCAAACTTTTTAATTTTATATCTGTTACTATGATCAGTGATCTGTGATCTTTGATGTTACTATTGCAATTCTTTTGAGGCATCACGAACCATGCTCATATAAGACTTAATTGATAAATGTTCTGTATGTCTGACTGATCCACTGACTGATCATTCCCTGTCTCTCTCCCTCTCCTCAGGCTTCCCTATTCCCTAAGACACAACAATATTGAAATTAGGCCAATTAATAACCCTACAATGGCATCCAAGTGTTCAAGTGAAAGGAAGAGTCACATGTCTCTCACTTTAAATCAAAAGGTAGAAACGATAAAACTTGGTGAGGAAGGCATGTCAAAAGCCAAGCTAGGCCAAAAGCTAGGCATCTTGTGCCAAACAGTTAGCCAAGAAGTTGTGAATGCAAAGGAAAAGTTCTTGAAGAAAATTAAAATTGCTACTCCAGTGAACACACAAATGATGAGAAAGTAAAACAGCCTTATTGCTGATATGGAGAAAGTTTTAGTGGTCTGAATAGAAGATCAAACCAGGCACAACATTCCCTTAAGCCAAAGCCTTAAGCAAGGCCCTAACTGTCTTCAATTCTATGAAGGCTGAAAGAGGTGAGAAAGCCGCAGAAGAAAAGTCTGAAGCTAGGAGAGGTTGATTCATGAGGTTGAAGGAAAGAACCCATCTCCATAACATAAAAGAGCAAGGTGCAGCAGCAAGTGCTGATGTAGAAGCTGCAGGAAGTTATCCAGAAGATCTAGCTAAGATAATTGATGAAGGTGGCTACACTAAACAGATTTTCAATGTAGACAAAACATACTTCTATTGGAAGAAGATGTCATCTAGGACGTCATAGCCAGAAATCAAAACTCAATGCCTTGCTTCAAACTTCAAAGGACTGGCTGACTCTCTTGTTAGGGGCCAATGAGGCTGATGTCTTTAAGTTGAAGCCAATGCTCATTTACCATTGTGAAGCCTGAAGATGTGACTGAATTGCTTCTTACGGATAAGCAAAGAAAGTGGTTTCTTGAGAAAGAATCTAGTCCTGCTGAACAATTTTGAAATGGCAACAAAAGATTTAGAATATTACCTAAACTTAGTTGATAAAGCATCGGAAGGCTAGGAGAGCAGTGACTCCAATTTTGAAAGAACTTCTAAGGTGGGTAAAACACTATCTAACAGCATTACATGCTACAGAGAAATCACTAGTGAAAGGAAGAGTCAATTGATGTGGCAAACTTCACTTCACAGCCACCCCAACCTTCAGCAACCACTACCCTGGTCAATCAGCAGCCATCAACACTGAGGAAAGACCATCCACCAGCAAAAAGATTACATCTCTCTGAAGGCTAAGATGATGTTTAGCATTTTTCAACAATAAAGTATTTTTTAAATTAAGGTATGAACATTGTTTTTTTAGACATAATGCTATTGTACACTTTAGACTACAGTATAGGGCAAACAACTTTTATATGCACTAGGAAACAAAAAAAATTGTGTGACTTATTTTATTCTAATATTTGCTTCACTGCGATGGTCTGGAACCAAACCTACAATATATCCGAAGTATGCCTTCTCAGATGTTTCAAGGAACAGAGTTTGCAGAACTGATTTACTATAACAATTCTAAACTAGTTACCTAAATGTCAAAGGCTCTTCATTATCAGACCCCATACTAAGAGAGATTAATAATTAATTATTTTTAATCAGAAAGAAATAAACATGCAACATTTCCCACTATTTTTATATGGGGTGTAGCAGTTTGATATTGGTTATGAATTCCAAAAATAGATATTGGATTATGTTTGTAAACTGGTTTTTTCCTCTGGGCATATTAGATTATATTGGATTCAGAGGTTTCAGTTTTATTTGATTAAATAATGATTGAGGTTTTGATTGGGCCATGTCAGTAGGATGTTGAGTCCCCGCCCCCTTGGTGGGTGAGGACTCACAGAGAAACTGCATGGCATAGAAGGGAGTTGAGAGTTTTGAGCTGGAACCCAGGAAGTAAACACACAGGAGAAGAACACAGAGGAATAGAGACAGCTCCACAGACACAACAGAGGCCCTGGGAAGAGAGAAGAGCCATTCAACTAATGGTTCACAGCTAGCCTTGTGGAGCCAGCAGAGCAGCTGAGCCCAGAGAGAATCCAGACCCAGGGAGAGAGACAAAGCCTAGAGACCCTGATAGTCTACAGCTGACCTTTGGAGAGAACAAAGCAGCTGAGCCTGGAGAGAAACGATCCCCAGGAGAGAGACAAGACTTATCCCAGCCTACCACTGATATTGGAAGAAGCTGGGACCACGAAGCCTCAAGAGGAAGAGGAAGGCTGAACACTGGCAGCCATCTTGCTCCAACAGGTAGCAACAGACTTTGATGAGGGAAGTAACTTATGCTATATGGCTTGGTAACTGTAAGCTTCTACCCCAAATAAATACCCTTTATAAAGGCCAACAGATTTCTGGTATTTGGCATCATCAGCCCTTTGGCTGACTAATACAGGGGGGAAGGGAGGTTTTATTTTATTTTTTTTGCGGGGGTGGGGGCATGGATTTCCATTGTAATGGTGTAAATCAAATAACAATATATCATAAAAATAATAGCAAGCCTTTATTGAAAGCTTACCATATGCCAAATATAGGCATTTTAGATTATGCCATAATATCCCTTTCTTACCAATGAGGAAACTGAGACATAGAAAGATTTAAATAACTTGCCCATGGTTTAAAAAAAAAAAAAAAGACAAAAAACGTGATAAGAGGGGGGCGGATGTGGCTCAAATGGCTGAGCGTCCGTCTCCCATATGGAGGGACCTGGGTTCGATCCCTGGGACCTCCCGGTAAAAATAAAAGAAAAACATAGAAGGCGTGCGGGCTGCCAGGCCCCACAAGCGGGTGAGAACCCCCGGGCCCTAGTGTGTGGGTGAGCTGCCAGCAAGATGATGACATACAGGAGAGCGACACAAGAGAGAGCCAAGATAAGACGCACCAAGAAACCAGGAACTAAGGTGGCACAGGTGGTAGGACGCCTCTCTCCCACGTCGGAGGTTTCCAGGATCGAATCCCAGTGAAGCCAGGAGGAGAAGGATGAGAAGAGAGTGCAGGAAACAGACACAGATAATTACCCAGTGAATGGACACAGCAAAAACAGCAAAAATGGGGGGTGGGGGTAAAAATGGATAAAAGTAAATAAATAAATAAATCTTAAAAAAAAAAAAAACATGGTAAGAGTCAGTATTGTCTCCATTGCCTATATTCTTAACCAATACACTATACTGCCTCACAACTAATAGGGCTAAATGTGTAGATAGATGATGCCAGGTTTTTTTTTGTGTTTTTTTTTTAAATCACATTCTAGCTCATGATTTTCAACAGGTCATTTAATCTATTCTGACTCTCTTTTCTCAAATGTAAAATGAGAATATTGTTTTGAAGACCAAAATGAGTTAACATGTAAGTCATTACTGCTATTATCACCCAAAACATTTATATAAAATATAAATATATACAATTTTGGTGCATAATGGAAGGCACAATTTGCAACACTGTAGAACAATGTCTTGGTATGACCATGTCTCAGTTTAGAGTAACTATATAATTTATCATCTAAACTAGAACACTTGTAAGAGTGGAAGGAGGTACTATTAAAAATTATGTTGATTATACTAAATGAAAGAAACGAGACACAAAGTATATATATATTGTACGATTCCATTTATATAAAAGGTAAATATAAATCAATTTATAAAGATGAAATTAGATTAGTGGTTATGTTGGCCTGGGGTAGTACTGCTAAGGGGTGTGGAGTTTTACTTTTTGGAGAAATGAAATTGTTCTAAAATTTTTTGTAGTGATGAATGTACAACATTGTGATTATATGAAAAGCCACTGATTATATACTTTGGATAGATCATGTGGTATGTGAATATATCTCAATAAAACTGCTTAATAAATAAATGTGCAATAGCCAGAAATAGTAGCTATGTACGGCAGGGAAGCATAGAGAGACTAAAAGGTGAAGATTTTTCTTATTTGTTTATTTGTTTTTTATTATTATTACTGAAATAATGAAAATGCTCTAATAATGACTGAAGTGATGAATGCACAACTATGTGATTATACCGAATACCATTGACTGTACACTTTGGATGAATTGTATGCTTTAATAATATTTATCAATAAAATTGACTTGTTAAAAAAATTATGTTAAGTGAACAGGTATACAACAGGTTTATATCAAGCAAACTGGGATGTATGATCCCTCCATCTCAGTCAAAATGTTTATTTTCCTAGATTGCTTTTTCTAAAAAAATTGTCAGCTGCTCAGCAATAAAAAGTATCAAATTACCAATATTCAGGAAAACATGGATAAATCTTAAGTGCTAAGTGAAAGAAGCCAGACTCAAAAGGCTATACACTACATGATTTCATTTTTATGATATTCTAGAAAAGGCAAAACTATAGGGAAAGAAATGGATGGCAGAGTCTGGGGGAAGAGAAGAGTTGCCTACAAAGAGGTAAGAGGGAACTTCTTGAATTGATGGACACATTCTGTATCTTGTTTGGGGAGGTGGTTATGTGACTATGTGCATGTCCAAACTCAGATAAATGATACTCCATAAACTGGCTTAAAAGAAATTGGGTCACCCAGGACCTTTCACTAGGCTCCATGGACACTTACCTCAGTACTCACTTGCCAGAAATGAGAAATATGGCTACCCTTGGTCCACAACCATTCCTTTTTCTCCAGGAAACTGGTCTACCCTTCCATCCTGGAGGTTCCAGAAATGTTCCTCAAAGCACCTGGAATATTTATTTGTTTCAACTGGTGATTACCAAGGCCAGCCTTGCTAGTTTTGTTTGCTCTGCTTAGTTATATGGCAGGCTGGGCCTGGTTCTGAGGACAGGATACCCTCTGTATACAATGACATGAGGGTGAGAGCTCTCACTTAGAGGTCAGTGGGAGTCAGAAACCGAATCTACAAAAGCCTCCAGGATTCTTCTGCCCACTTCCAGCTCTCCAGAAAGCTTTCTGTTCACTATGGAGTAGGTATCACAACTCACTACCTCCGTGAAAAATTTAAGACTCATCCAACAGTAAAGCCTGGTGTAGTGAAATGATCAGGTCAAACAGACCTATCTTTGAATTCAGTGCTTTCCCACTTACCAGGTATGCAACCCTGGACATGGCTGACCCTCACGTTCCTCATCTATAAAAGTGAAGATGTTTCTATATTTACTCCAAAAGAATGAGAAAAACTGTAGACAAGGAATAGGTTTCTTTTTCTTTCTTTCTTTTTTTTAATGAAGAAAACTAGGATAAAGAGAAAAGGGGATAAATAAATTAATTACTAAACTATTAATGCTGAAGGAGAAAATGTTTTGAGTGATCAAAGTATTTCAAAGTGATAGGCAAAGTGTGGGGAGAGAAGACAGCACCAATATTTGAACTTCACAAAGAGATCAAGGACTCAGTTTATGAAAAGTTGGCAAAAACTTTAAAAATTAAATGACATTAAAACTTTCACAAAAGGAAATGGAGATAAAAGGGTAGGGGCTCCTATGCTCATTGTAAGCATCCTTAACACAGAAAGCATAACTTTATAAAATTAGGTCTCATTTTCTAAGTTTTTACTATTAGTATTTTCTGCCTCTCTTGATGTTCAATTTTAAGGAAATGCAATATTTCCACCTTTTCCTACTTTCCAATGAGTTACATTCTCTGTGTCCATAATGACTGAGTTCGAATCTTCCTCTCTGAAGCATTTCTGGCTGACTCTTGTCTTCATTGATCTCTTCTTTCACCATCTCTTTCGTACTTAATTGATATCACACGGTTTAGGACTGGAACAATAAACAAACAATTGAGGGCATATTTAAAAGCAAGACACTGCTGGGCACTCACTGATTAAGGTGTGTCTTCTTTTGCCAACAAGACTGCAAAACTTTCCATGGGCAGGGACTGCATTTCATACTTTTAAATATACAATATACAATTAAATATACAAACTAAAAGGTAATTCAACAATATTAAATTAAATATATTTGTAATTTAATTAATATATATTTTATTAAATAAATTAAATTATATATATATATATTTCCCTCCATAAAAAATGAATATTATCACAAAGTAATATATTAAGGCTTATTTTAAAAATATTAAAGGAAAGTATATGTATTCAATTCAGCACACATTTATCGCACAACTTCTGTGTGTCAAGAGATGAATAAGAAGTTGCATGTCTAATTTCTCAGAAAGTTCATAGTTAATAGAATGACAAAGGAAAAAAGAGAGAAGGCACAAATAAATAAAATCAGAAATGAGAAGGGGGACATTACGACTGACCCCAGAGAAATAAAAAGGATCATAAGAAGATACTATTAACAAGTGTATGCCAACAAATTCAACAACCTAGATGAAACAAATTCCTAGAAACACATAAACAACCTACAGTTACTCTATCAAAAACAGAAGATCTCAGCAGACCAATTACAAATAAAGAGACTGAATAAGTCATCAAAAACACTAGAGTGGACTTACTTGTATTCTACTGTAGACATATTGTGATTCAAGCAATGGAAGAAATTACAACATTGATGTGGAGCCAGTGGCCACTGGAGGCTTTGGAGGTAGGGAGAGGGAAAAGCAGTTGTAATAAAGGGGCTTTTACAGGACTTGGGAATTGTCCTGAGTGATATTGCAACGACAGATACAGGCCATTTTATATCATCATGTAACATGCAGAACTGTGTGGGAGAGAGTATGGTCTACAATGTGAACTATGGTCTGTGCTTAATGGCAAAGCCCCAGGATGTGTTTATCAATTGCAATTAATATGCCACACTAATGAAGGATGTTTATGTGGGAGGTTGTGGGAGGTGTGGCAGGTGGGGCGTATGGGAATCCCTATATTTTTTGTGTAACATTTATGTAATCTAAATACCTTAAAAAAAAAAAAAAAAACACTCAACAAAGAAAAGCCCAGGACCAGATGGCTTCACAGGCAAATTCTACCAAACATTTCAAGAAGAATTAATACCAATCCTGCTCAAACTTTTCCAAAATATTGAACAGGAGGGAACACTACTTAACTCATTTTATGAGGCCAACATTACCCTACTACCAAAACCTGACAAAGATACTACAAAAAAAGAAAATTACAAAGCAATTTCTTTCATGAATACAGATGAAAAATCCTCAACAAAATACTAGGAACTTGAATCCAGCAGCATATTAAAGGAATTATACACCATGATTAAGTGGGCTTTATCCCAGGTATGCAGGATGTTTCAACGTAAGAAAGCAAACGGAAAAAAGCCACATGATCATCTCAATAGATGCAGAAAGGCATTTGACAAAATCCAGCATCCTTTCTTGATTAAAAAAACAAACAAACAAACAAAAAACACTTGGAAAACTAGGAATAGAAGGAAACTTCCTCAACATGATAAAGGACATATATATGAAAAAACCCATAGTTAACATCACAGTCAATGGTGAAAGACTGAAAGTTTTCCTTCTAGGATCTGGAACAAGGCAAGGATGCCAACTGTCACCATTGTTATTCAACATTGTACTGGAAGTTCTAGCCAGAGCAGTTAAAAGGCATCCAAATGCGAAAGGAAGTAGTAAAACTTTCACTCTTTGCAGATGACATGATCCTACATAAAGTCCAAACAAACAAACAAACAAACAAACAAACAAAACTACCACAAAGCTACTAGAGCTAATAAAGGAATTCAGCAAAGTTGAGAGGTACAAGAACAAGACTCAAAACTTAGTAGTCTATGAGAATATTCTCGCTGTCCTGATTTTGTGATAATCAGGGTAGGCTAAACATTCGCTATATTAGAAACCATGCAAGTGTCCCCAGACCTAGTTTTTCTCCCTAGGTCTGGTTTTTAGAATGCTGGTGATAAACAAAGCCTGATTTATTATATGACCATCCTGTATAGGAAATGACTGTAACTCTAGGTATCTTTGGTCAACCTTAAGAGATATAGCAAGGGGATGGATGTGGTTCAAATGGTTGGGTGTCCGTCTCCCATATGGAGGGACCTGCGTTCGATCCCTGGGACCTCCCAGTAAAACTGAAAAAAAGAAAAATATAGAAGGCACGCAGGCTGCCAGGTCCCATGCGCGGGTGTGCCGCCAGGCCCTGTGAGCGGGAAAGCCCCCCAGACCCTGCGTGCGGGTGCACCGCCAGGCCCTGCGAGTCATGCAGCAAGATGATGAAATAACAGGAAAGTGACACAAGGGAGAGCTAAGATGAGACCCGCCGAAAAACCAGGAACGAAGGTGGCGCAGGCAGTAGGACGCCTCTCTCCCACATTGGAGGTTCCGAGGAACGAATCCCAGCAGGAAACAGACACAGAGAGTTGCCCAGGGAATGGATACAAAATTAGCAAAAATGGGGGTGGGGGGTAAAAATGGATAAAAGTAAATAAATAAATAAATTCTTAAAAAAAAAAGTATAGGGGAGTAAGATACGGACTATAGTTAGTAATAATACTTTGATGATGCTCTTTCATAATTTGTTAACATATGTTTCACAACAATGCAAAGTATATGTGGTGGGGTGATGTGTGGGAGCCCTGTATGATGTTATGCATGCTTGTTTTGTAAGTTCACAATGTTTACTGAACACTTATAGTTTATGTATGTTCATGTGTGAATGATATACTTCAATAAATTGTTTTAAAAAAACCAACTCAGTAGTCTTTCTATATATTAGTAATGAGCAATTTGAGGAGGAAATCAAGAAAAAAATTCCATTTACAAAAGGAACTAAAAAAAATCAAATATCTAGGAATAAATGAACCAAGGATGTAAAAGACTTATACATGGAAAACTAAAAAACATTGCTAAATCAAAGGAGACCTAAATAAATGGAAGGACATTCTATTCTCACGGATTGGAAGACTAAATATTATTAAGATGCCAATTCTACCCAAAATGATTTAGAGATTCAACACAATCCCTATCAAAATTCCAAAAGCCTACTTTGTAGAAATAGAAAAGCCTATTATCAAACTTAATTGGAAAGGTATGAGGACCCCAAATAGCCAAAAATATCTTGAAAAAAGAACAAAGTTGGAATACTCACACTTCTTGACTTTAAAAGTTATTACAAAGCTACAGTGGTCAAAACAGCATGGTACAGAAATAAGGATAGATAGACCAATGGAATCCAACTGAGAGTTCAGAAATAGACTCTCACATCTATGGCCAATTGATTTTTATTTTTTAGGAGGTACCAGGGATTGAATTGGGGACCTTGTACATGCAAAGCAGGCACTCAACCACAGAGCTACACCTGCTCCAAAGGCCAACTGATTTTTGACAAGGATCCAAGTCCACTCAATCGGGAAAGAAAAGTCTCTTCAACAAATGGTACTGGGAGAACTGGATATCCACATGCAAAAGAATGAAGGAGGAACCCTATCTCACACCACATACAAAAATTAACTCAAAATAGATCAAAGAGCATTTTGAGGACCAGAACCATATGAGAACAAGAACTATAAAACTCCTAGAAGAAAATGTAGGGAAGCATCTTCAGGATCTTTTGTTAGGCGATGGCTTCTTAGACTTTACACACAAAGCACAAGAAACAAGAGAAAAATTAAATAAATGGGACCTTATGAAAATTAAAAACTTTTGTGCATCAAAGGACTTTATCATGAAAGTGAAAAGATAAACTACACAATGGGAGAAAATATTTTAAAATATCCAGAATATATAAAGAAATCCTACAACTCAACAATAAAAAGACAAACAATTCAATTAAAAATTGGGCAAAGACATGAACATACATTTCTCCAAAGCAGATATACAAATGGCTAGAAAGCACATGAAAAGATACTCAACATCATTAGCTATTAGGGAAATGCAAATTAAAACCACAATGAAAAATAGCTACTATTAAAAAAAAAGAAACTTACAAATGTTGGAGAGGATGTGGAGAAATAGTTAATACTCATTCATAGCTGGTGGCAATGTAAAATGGTGCAGCTGCTGTGGAAGACAGTTTGGCAGTTCCTCAAAAAGCTAAGTATGGACTACTAGGTATACACTCAAAAGAATTTAAAGCAGGGACTTTAACAGATATTTGCACACTGATGTTCATAGCAGCATTATTCACAATTGCCAAAAGATGGAAGCAACCCAAGCATCCATGAACTGATGAATGGATAAACAAAATGTGGTATATACATACAATGGAATGTTATTCAGCCATAAAAATGAAGTCCTGATACATGTGACAACGTGGATGAACCTGGAAGACATTATGCTGAGTGAAATAAGCCAGACGCAAAAGAGAAATATTGTATGATCTCACTGGTTTGAAATAACTAGAATAAGCAAACTCATAGAGTTAGAATCTAGAATAGATGTTACCAGGGGCTGGGTTGGAGGTAGGGAATGCGAAGTTAATGCTTTAATTGTACAGAATTTCTATTTGGGTTGATTGTAAAGTTTTGGAAACGGATGGTAGTGATGGTAGTACAACATTTGTGAGTGTAATTAACAGCACAGAAATATATAAATATATGAATGTGGTTAAAGGGGAAATTTTAGGTCATATGTATGCTACTAAAATTAAAATTAAAAGATAAAACATAGGACTGTTCAACATAGTGAATCCTATTGTAAATAATGGACTATAATAAATATATAAAAATATTTTTCACAAATTATAATAAATGCACCACACTTATGCAAGGTGTTACTAGGATGGTGTAGCAGTTTGATATTATTTATGAATTCCAAAATGAGATACTGATTGTTTGCAAACTGGTCTGTTTGGGTGTGATACCCGTTGATTGTGTTAAATTCAAAGGCTTTACAATTACTTGATTAAATCAAGATTAGGGCTTTGATTCAACCACATCATTAGGGTGTGCAGGGTTGAGTCCCTGTCCCCTTGGTGGGCTATATAAATGGATGCTCAATCAAGAACACAGAAGTAGATACACAGAGGAAGTGAGCTCCATAGACACGGAAGAGGATCCTGAGGCCCGAGGAAGAGAGATGAGGGGGTTTGCCTGATAGTTTAGAGCTGACCTTGTGAAGAGAACAGAGCAGCTGAGCCTGGAAAGAAACGAGCCCCGGGAAGAAAGAGGAGCCCTATGCCAGTCTACAGCTGAGAATGGAAGAAGCTGGACCCACGGAGCCTTAAGAGGGTAGAGGAAGGCTAAACCCTCACAAGCATTGCCGGCCATCTTGCTTTAACACATGGCAACAGTTTGGTAAGGAAGTAACCTTGAGTTGGACTCTTCAGGGTCTTGTAACTGTAAGCTACTACCCCAAATAAATACCCTTAATAAAAACCAACAGATTTCTAATACTTTGCATCAGTACCCGTTTGGCTGACTAATAATACAAGTGGTATATGGGAAAAATATATCCCTAATGTAAACTATGGACTATAGCTGATAGCGCAATTATAACAGTCTTTCATCAACTGTACAACGGTACCACACTCATGCAAAGTGTTAATAATGGGGGCAAGAGGTATAAGAGAATGCTGTATTTTCTACATGATTTTTCTGTAAACTTACAACTTCTCTAATTAATTTTTTTTTAATTAAAAAGAGTTAATAATTCAGTGGGGAAGAATGACAAGAAAGCCAATAAACATAAAATAGTACATTCAGTTTTAAAAAGGGGACCAGATAGAACAAGTTACTGAAAAAGCAGAAGCAGTACATCTAATGTGAGGGGTAAAGAAGCATCTAGGAATACAGCTCCGGTCATACTATATCTGATCCCTGAAGGGCAAATAGTAAATAGTTAAAATAAAATGAAGGAATGCTCTGTATTTAAGTAACTATAGCAACAACTCATGAAACAGAATATAGAATTTTCCTTATTTCCATATTTTCAGTGTTTCTATCAGAAAAGTTGTTCAATTTGCTCATGAATAGAAAGCATAAACAGATACAGAAACTTCTGGGGAAGTTGAAATGGATAGATCAGGTTGACACCTTCCAAACTCACGGGTCAATCTTAATACCATAAAAAAAGGAGACAACCATCCATTATTTCATTATTTGCCTCCTGATGTGACACAATAGGAACTACTACACAAGACTTCTATTAAATATTCTTGGCCCAAAATCTAACCTGACCTAGCAATCTAGGCATTCTACTCCAAAGAAT
The DNA here is from genome assembly GCA_029593785.1 of Cabassous unicinctus. Lineage (NCBI taxonomy): Eukaryota > Metazoa > Chordata > Mammalia > Cingulata > Chlamyphoridae > Cabassous > Cabassous unicinctus. The sequence goes on from JAQZBX010019380.1 coordinate 28,290, forward strand.
TGAAAGCAGGGGCTCTAACAGATATTGTACACCAATGTTCATAGCAGCATTATTCACAACAGCCAAAAATTGGAAGCAACCCAAGTGTCCATCAACAGATTAATGGATAAACCAAACGTAGTATATACATACAATGAAATATTATTTAACAGTAAAAAGATATGTGATTAATATTACTGAACTGTATGCCTGGGAGTGGATGAGATGGAAATATTTATGTTATGTATTACCACAATTAAAAAAGAGAGCAATACTAAAGAGAAAATGACAAATGCAATATATGCTCCTGGACTAGATCTAATAATGGAGGAGAAAATGTCCAAAAGGATATTATTGAGACTTAAGAAAAAATTGGAATATAAATTGTAAGCTTTATATGAATGTTAAATTTCTTTAACTTGATAAATGTATTTGAGGTGGTTACATAAATGAATATTCATAGGAAATGTACATGGAAGTATTATGAGTTCAGAGCATGATGCATATACCCTACTCTTAAATGTTTAGAAAAATAGATAAGTTAGATAGATAGATAGATAGATATGGAAAATATGACAAATGTAGAAAGCTGGTGGAATTCAGTATCTGGGTGGGGGATATGTTGGAGTTCTCTATGGACTTTGTATTACTTTCGCAACTGTCCTGTAAATTTGAATATATTTCAAAGTAAAAAGTTAAAAAAAAAAATCTAACCTAAAAATGTAATCAAGCCTCAACTACCAGTTTAAAGGAAATAAAGAAGACAGAAGAAGCTGTTAAATACCACCATGGGGATGCAATTAGAAAAGCCTAGGAAGTAAAAAGTTCTTTGGGATATATGATTGTTTCTTCAACAAATACTTTGCAGGAAAAAAAAAAAGTAAGAGGAACCTATATATTAAAAGAGACAAAAAATAAATCAATTAAATGAAATGTGTGGACATTGCTTAGATTCTAATTAAAAAAGAAAAACTGTTCAAAATGTCTAAGAATAATGGAAATTCTAAATACTGACTGGACATGTGATGATATTAAGGAATAAATTTTTTTACTGCTCTGAGGTATAACTGACATACTATAAACTACACATGTCTAAAGCACACAGATTGATGAGTTTGGCATATGTGTATACCCATAAAATCATTACCACAATTATCTCCATATGTTTCCTGTCCCACTTTGTAGTCCCTCCTTCTTTCTCTTCCCAACTCCTCCACAGCCTCAGGTAATCACTTGATCTGCTTTCTATCATTATTGATTAGTTTGCACTTTCTAGAATTTTTTATAAATGGAATCATATAGTATGTATTCTTTTCAGGGGTAGAGGTCTGGCTTCTTGAGAGCAGCATAATTATTTTGAGAATTGTCCATATTGTTGCATATATCAATAGTCCATTCCCTTTTATTGCTGAACAGTATTCCATTGTATGGATATACCACAATTTGTTTATCCATTCACCTGTTGATTGACATTTGGGTTATTTCCCCTTTTTGTCTCTTACTTCTAAAGCTGCTAAAATAAAGCTGCTATAAGTAGTCATGTACAAGACTTTGCATGAACATATGCTTCATTTCTCTTGGGTAAATATCTAGGAGTGAAATAGCTAGGTTATATGGTACGTGTATGTTTAACTTTGTCAGAAAATCACAAAGCTGTTTTTAAAGTGGCTATACCGTTATCAATGCAATTAACGTGCCACACTAATGAAGGATGTTTATGTGGGAGGTTGTGGGAGATGTGGGAGGTGGGGCATGTGGGAATCCCTATATTTTTTGTGTGACATTTATATAATCTAAGTATCTTTTAAAAAAATTGAAAATAAAAAAAAATAAAGTGGCTGTACGAGAGTAGCGGACGTGGCTCAAGCAGTTGGGACACAAGGTAGTAGAGAATTTTTAAATTTAATTTATGTCCCCTTTATACCAAATTTTGTGTATCATACAAGTATTACTTACTTTAAAATAAATTAAACTAAAATAAAAAATCACCAGTAATTCTACCACCAGTTATATTCTGGTGCTTTTTCTCCTATGTGGTTTAGTTTTATAGCTTGTGTTTTGTCACTTAACATTTAAAATATTCTCCTACATATTATAGAGACTTTGAAAATGTGATTTAAATGCGCAGATAATATTTTATCACATGGATAATACTTATTATATTTGGTATTACAGAAAACACTGTAATGAACATCATATATAAATATTTGTGCATATCTGATTATTTCCATTAGATAAAACTATTACTAAGCAAAAAAAATATATATATATATGACTACAAAGCTCTTGAAATATATGGTAAAAGCCCTTTCATACAATGTGATTGAGAGTGCTGTTTGGTCAAAAAATAATTTCAATTGAGGATTCACTAAAAAGAAAAGATGTTACACACATACCTTAAATATTTTAACCTAAAATTAAAAATAATGCATCATCTATGATTTCTAGATTTCTCTCTTGTAAAATTTTCACCATCAGGGAGTAGATGTAGCTCAAGTGGTTGAGCGCCTGCTTCCCATGTACAAGGTCCTGGGTTCAATCCCCGGTACCTCGAAAAAAAAAAAATCTCACCATCACCCCAGGTTTATAGTGGGAGAAAGAGACAAACAAGCAATTATAATACAATATGCTAGGTATGGTGATATACCTGAGGATTCATCAAAGAGCTTGGAAATAAAACTGCTCTTTGAGTTAAACTACAAAATAGAAGACTATGGTTAAAAGCAAAGTTATTTAGGGAGTTATCTTAAAGAAAGTAAAGCTTCTAGACCATTAGAACTCACCCAATGATTCTCAATATGTGCTTCATTAAATTTCAATCAATGAATAAAACTTATTTTCATAACTATTATACCAAGGACATTCAAAATAAATGTTGGGTTGAGCAGATCATGTGACTCAGTATAGAGTAAGGTACAACTTAGAAGAGCTAGAAAACTGCTTAATGTCAAGCCAGAATCAAGAAAGATTATATGATTCCCTAAAGAGAGACATTCCTATCTTAGTTATATTTGGACAAGGGATGGAGGGCTCAGATGTGCACCAAACATTTGTACTCCAAAAGTGACAAAGTGAATGGTTTTGTTAACTGTGAATGATTTTTGTAAGCTATATGAGCCACTGTTACACCGGTAGTAGCAATGATACATTCTGCTGACTTATTTAGTTTTGTTTGGAGCCTTTTAATCTTTTCCAGAGTCTAATCTGATTGAAGGTTAACATTCTGAAAGAATGTGTCAATCAGAGGGGGCATGGATTGGGGGAGGAAGTGAAGAACAATGGAAGAATAAAAAAGAGAAGTCCAGAGGCAAATACAGAACACAGGCAGTGCCTACTCATGGACTGTTCAGGGAAAAGGGTGCTCTATTAGGCTACATGGATTATCTAGTATACTTGCAAGGTATATTACTATTGAGGAAATGGTTTTACCAATTTATCAGAGCCTGATACCATTAAATATTCAAATCATAAAGCTAAATCCCCTTATTCTGATTCCATGTTCAGAACAACTCCAAACCCTGAGGTTTTTTTTAAAAAATATGTTTGCTCAATGACTGTGGTGGTGTGAAGATGTATGTTCCCCAGAAAAACATGTTCTTAAATCTAATCCATTCCTGTGGATGTCTAAGTAGGACCTTAGAACTGAAGTTCTAAGTTACTTCAGTTAAGGTGTGGCTCACCTCAATCAGGATGGATCTTAATCCTAACACTGGAGTCCTTTAAAAGTGGAATGAAACTCAGACAGAAAAAAAGCCACAGGAAGCAGGAGGCTAAACATGGATGGAACCCGAAAGGGAAAGGAGAGACCAGGAGTCACTGCCATGGGCCTTGTCACGTGACAGAGAAGCCAAGGATTGCTTGTAGCCATCTCCAGAACACCACAGTCTTAGGGGAGAAAGCATAGCCTTGAGGATGCCTTGATTTGGACTTTCTTTTAGCCTCAAAACCATAAGCTAATAATTTCCCGTTGTTTGAGCCAACCCATTGCATGGCATTTGCTTGAGCAGCCTAGGAAACTAAAACAATGACCATTCATCATATTATCTTCTCTTAATTCAGTTTCCCATAGAAGATTGGTCAAATTGTCAAATTCAGGAAGGCAGATAAAGCATGAAAATAAATCTAGGGATTCAGCAATATTATATTATATTATATTATATTATAGCAATATACTAGATGAGCGACATACACTAAGGACTGAACTTTTGGGCACAAAGAAAACAGAAACTGATTCCGGAACTTCCAAGTTTCTGGAAACCAAATTCCCAGATGAAAATGCCCTATTTAAAGACTTTACTAAACTTGGAACTTGCAAATCAGAATTGAAGATGCAGTTATCTAGGAAAGACTTGTGGAAAGTCTTACTGTCTGATGGCTTGGACCCCTGCTTCCTGCATGCTAAACCAACAAAGTTTTTGAGAGAGCTGTATGAACAAAGCCACTGTCAGCTTGGACAAAAGAGGACATGGAAAGGAGAGACTGAAGGAGAATCAGCTTTAAGAAGAAAACCGTGGAAGCAGAGATCTGGGCTTAAGACATCTCCTTGGGGCAAGAGAAGAGCCCCACCCATGTGGACAGAAAGGGTGAATTTGCCCCTGCAGTTGAAGACTGTGGATGTTCCTACCCAATGTTTTGAGAAAGTTTTGATGCCCCATGATGCAGAGAGGGTGAGTTTTCCCCAGCAGTTGAAGAGGGTGGATGTCCCTGTCCAATGTTCTGGGAGAGTTTTCCACCCCAGGGTTCAGGGAGGGTGGAGCATATTCCTCAAAGATTAGGGCGGTTAAGGTCAACACCCCATAGGTCTGAGAGGGGCATACCTGTCCCCCACAGATTATAGAAGGCCAGGTGGTCAACCCATTGCTCCGAGAGGGTTGAACCTGTATGCCAAAGGTTAGGGGGAATGTTGTCTTCACCTCACTGTGCTAGGGGGGCTAAGACTCTAACCCAAAGATTGCATAAGGTGTGGCAATCACCCCATCACTCTTGGAGGGTGAGGTCTGGAGCTTGGTCGACACCCAGATGCTTGATGAGGGTGGAACCATGAAAATTGCCATTGGGCAAGCCTGTGGAAAGGGTGGGTTCCCATGTGGCCCCAAGGAGAAGACACCATCATCTTAAGAATGACTCTCAGACTTTGAAATCGAATGGAGGATGCCCTGCAAGTTCACTGATCTGTAGAGGATCCATGACTCATGTTTAACATCCCAATATCTCCTTATGATAATGAAAATGTTTATCCTTTGTATTTCCATTTGTGTATTGGAAGCAGTTAAATGGTTTTGGAAGTTTCAGAGGTCTACAGCAGATGCGATTTTGCCTGAAGACAAACTGTATTTCTTTAAAATGATTTTGATATGATTTTATACTTGGATTGTTACTGATTTAAGTTTTTTTTTAAATATTGTAATGTATTTTTGGAATTCAGAGGGTGGAATGTAACCGTTGGCCAATTTGATGTAATTATGAATTCCAAAAATATAGTTGGATCATGCTTGTAAACTGATCTGTTAATCTGGGCATGATTAGGTTATGATTAGGGTGTTGAGCCCCACCCCTTGGT
>JAQZBX010019381.1:0-33801 GCA_029593785.1 Cabassous unicinctus
CAAGCAAACAAATGAAATAACCAACTCAGGGGAGCTGATGTGGCTCAGTGGTTGAGCGCGGCTTCCCACATATGAGGTCCTGGGTTCAATCCCTGGCCCTGGTACCTAAAAAAAAAGGGCGGGGGGTGGCTTTGGAGCCAGGTGGACTGTTCAGATCTTGTCTTTACCATTTACTGTGATGACATTGAACAAGTTATTCTAAACTTCTGTTTCCCCATATGTATTAGTCAGCCAAAGGGGTGCTAATGCAAAGTACCAGAAATCTGTTGGCTTTTATAAAGGGTATTTATTTGGGGTAGAAGCTTACAGTTACAAGGCCTAAAGAGTCCAACTCAAGGTTGCTTTCTCACCAAAGTCTGTTGTCACATGTTGAAGCAAGGTGGTGGGTATCTCTGCCTGGTCTCTTGGGCCTTCTTCCTTTAAGGTTCCATGGGCCCAACTTCCTCCATTCTCAGCTGTAGGCTGGCATAGGGCTTATTTCTTTCTGGGCCTTCTCAGCTGCTTTGGTCTCTTTACAAGGTTAGCTGTAAACTCTCAGGTGAACAGCTCATCTTTTCCTGGGGCTGCAGGATGAGAGCTGACAAAGTTCTCTGGTATCTATGGATCGCTCTCTCTTCCTGTTTCTTCTTCTGTGTGTCTTCTTGAGTGAGTGTCCATTTATATCAGCCAACCAAGGGGGTGGGGACTCACTCACAATCAAAGGGTATTACACCTAGAGGAATAGATTAGTTTACAACATAATCTCTTTTTTGGGGATTCATAATCTCAAACTGCCACACCATGTAAACATTATTTTATGGGAATAAAAATAGTGCCTACTCTTGGAATTGTGGTAAAAATTAAATAAGAGTGTATGTAAAGTATATTGCCTACCACATAGCCAACAGTCAGAAATGGTAGCTGTTGTTTTTATAAAACTCATTTAATGATTCATTGCATTTATTCTAAAATTTAGTTTATGAGTTCATGCTGTTTTCTTCTCCTCTGAATGTAAGAATGTAAGAATGAAGATTGAACTATTTAGTCAGTTTGAAAACAATTGAGACTCTTTCATGTCCATGTGTGAAAAATGGCTTCTGGAATGATTAATTTATTTTATTTTCACAAAAAGTCTGAGAATGATGATGACATTTGAAGTTAACTAGAGTAGCAGTAGTTAAAAATCTTTTTTTTCATTTATACTATTCCTTCTTGGGCTGTACTCTCTTTCTATACTGTCTTCTGAGGCGATTGCATCTGTTCCCATGGCTTCACTTGGCAAATAGTCTCATATATTCAGCTACTTGACACATCCATTTGGGTGTATCATAAGGCACTTCAGGCTCAGTATGTCCTAAACTGACTTCACTTCATGATCTCCCCCTTCAGTCCTGCTCTTCCCCTGGTTGTGGTCACTGTCTGAATAGATGGCATCACAGGATACCCCCTCGTTCAAGCCAGAAAATTGAAAGCCGTCTGTATTAGTCAGCCAAAAGGGGTGCTGATGCAAAATACCAGAAATCTGTTGCTTATATAAAGGGTATTTATTTGGGGTAGAAGGTTACAGTTACCAGGCCATAAAGCATAAGTTTCTTCCCTCACCAAAGTCCATTGCCACCTGTTGGGGCAAGATGGCTACCGACGTCTGCCAAGAGTTCAGGCTTCTTGGGTTCCTCTCCTCCCAGGGCTCCGTTTCTCTCCGGGCTCAGCTCCTCTGTTTCCTCCACAAGGTCAGCTGTAGACTATGAGACTCTCTAGGCTTTACCTCTCTTCACAAGGCCAGCTGTGAACTGTCAGGCAAATGGCTCGTCTCTTTTCCCGGAGTCTTCTCTCCTTCCTCATGACCAAGCTCCTTTGTGTGCTCACTTCCCCGGGTTCCAGCATTAAAACTCAGCATCAGAACTCCAACTCTGTCCTTTACCATGTCTTTTATCTGCGAGTCCTCACCCACCAAGGGGCGGGGACTCAACGCCTTACTGATGTGGCCCAATCAAAGCCCTAATCATAATTTAATCATGCCAAGAGGAACAGACCAGTTTCAAGCATAATCCAATATCTATTTTTAGAATTCATAAATAATGGCAAACTGCTACACCATCCTTAATTCTTCTTTTCCCCTGGCCCCTGCTATGACTAGTCATTCCCCAGGTCCTGCTCCTTCTAACAGCTAAATATCTCTGAAATCCTTAGGTTTTTCTTTCTCCCTTCTGTTGTCAGCACCATCTCTCACCTGGTTAACCACTCTAGCCCTCTAACTGGTTTCCCCACACCTGCCTCCCCTTGCTTTCCTCCAAGTCTTTGTCCACAAGGTAGCCTTAGTGCCTATCATGTCATGCCTCTGACCGAAAAATCATTCTGTGGCTCCATGTTGTTTTTAGGATAAAGTGGGCTCAAAACTCTTAACATGCTCTTCATGGCCATGTGTGATTAGGCCCCTGCCATTTTCTCTAGCTCTATCTGCATCCGTCTTCCTTTTCCATCTCTGCTTCTTTCATTCTGATCTCATTTCAGTTCCTCAAAATATCCATGCTATTTCTTGCCTCTTGCTGTTCATTCTGTCTATCTAACCCTGTTCATATTTCAGGTCTCATCTTAAACTTCCCTCACCCCTACCCCCACTTCCTCCCACAATCCCCCTCTGCCTAGATTATATCCGTTGTTCCCACTAGCACTCTCTGTTTCTCTTTCTTAAAAACTCATCATGCTTATAAATTAATAGATCAGCATCTCCTCCCCAAGATTACACTCCATAAGATTAAGGATTTTGTCTTTTTTGTCAGTCACTGTGTCCCTGGTGCCTAGCACAATGTCAGACTCAGATATGTGATAAGTATTTGTTCAATGAATGAATTGAAAATTTGTTTAGAAAATTTGAATTGTACCTGTAATTACCCGTGCTAATTTTACTGTCACCTTTTAATCTTTTCCTATTTCTTACTGTTATCAATTTTTTAAAAATTTAACAGTGATCTTATTTTAGGATTAAAGAGAAAAAGCTGCCATTTATTGGTACTTTCTACAGGCATTGTATTGGTTGCTTTAAGTAAATGGTTTCATTTGGTTCTTACTACCAATGTAGGATAGTTGTTGTTATTCCCATTTTACCACTGAGGAGAAAATTTCTGGATACATAACTTGCCCAAGGTAAAGTGGCTAAAAAGTGGCAGATATTGATTTAGACAGAGATCTTTCTGGCTCCAGAGGCTGTATTTATTTTTTTACACGACCTTGTTCAATTTAATGTCCACATTAAATAATTAATACGTATCACCAGAAATTTCCTGTTAATTTGCTATAGTATACGATTTTGCTTTTAGGGTTTGGGATATTTTTTATTAATTAATTAGGAATATTCCATTGATGCTGGTACTTTTATATACTTTACTCATGTGGCACAGAGTTCATACTGTACTTGTTGATAATGAAAGTGAAATTTGTACTAAAATAGATTTTTAAATCCAGGGCAGACATTACTTTACAGTGTCAAAAGAATTAAATTTAGAAGCCATTGATCTATAATGTTAGACTCTAAAAAGTGACTGATTTTCTTCATCATTTTCAGGGACTATTTTTGCATATGGACAAACTGGAACAGGCAAAACTTTTACCATGGAAGGTGTTCGAGCTGTTCCTGAACTTAGAGGAATCATTCCAAATTCATTTGCTCACATATTTGGTCATATTGCAAAAGCAGAGGGTGATACAAGGTAAAAATTATTATGTTTTTTCTACTGTTGAGAAGTCCAAGCATAGGAAAGGCATATAGGTATAAATTTTCTATATATGTTTTAAAACTGTTCTTTGTAAATATTTCACTGTCTTTTATGTATTTTAAAACAATGTTTTATTTATAGATTTTTGGTTCGAGTATCTTATTTGGAAATATATAATGAAGAAGTTCGTGACCTTTTGGGCAAGGATCAGACACAGAGGCTGGAGGTAAGGATAAATGAAATTCTGAGTACTTTCCAAAGCAATAGAATATTTGCTAAATTAAAGTCCTTTTTGCACAAAAGTTGCTTTTTAATATTTTGTTTATTTTTTGACTAGGTAGTGTAATCACATGGTTCAAAAATCAAATTGTTATAAAAATTATGCATTGAAAAATCATCTTCCCACCCCATCTCTCCCATTTCTCCCCATCCTAAGATAACCACTTTCATTATCCTATAGTGTTTCTTTATGTAAATGCAAACAAATACAAAATTTTTACACCAAAGATAACATACTGTATATATTGATCTGCACTTTGCTTTTTTAAAAATTGAAATTATTATTGAGTTAATTATAGATTCACATGTAATTGTAAGAACAAAGAGAGACCCCCATGTACCCTTTACATGGTTTTCTTCAATGGTAACATTTTACAAAACTATAATACAGTATCCGCAGCCAGGATATCGACATTGATGCAATCCGTAGATCTCATTCAGATGTCACCAGTTTTACTTGTGTTCGTTTGTATTCTCTACTGTTTCATCACATGTGTAGGTTCCTGTATCCACTACCACAGTTAAGGTACTAAAAATTCCATCGCCATGAAGATCCTTCATGTTGTCCTTTTATAATGACTTCCCCTTTTCTCCTGACCACCATCACCCCTTGTCCCTAAACCTTGAAAACCCCTAATCTGTTTTCCATTTCTAAAACTTTGTTATTTCAGAAATATTATATTCATACAATATGTAACATTTTGGAATTGGCTTTCTTTACTCAGAATAAATCCCTGGAGATTCATCCGAGTTGTCACGTGTTTCAGTCATTCCTTCCTTTCTATTCCCAAGTAGTATTCTGTTTTATATATGTACGAGAATTTGCTTACCCCTTCAGGGTTGTTTAACCGTTAATGAGACACTGTATTCATTAGCATTCATTCCCAGTTCCTCCTTCCCTTCAGCCCCTGGAAGCAACTAATTTACTTTCTGTCTCTATGAATTTTCTTATATTGAACATTTCATATACATGGACTCATATAATATGTGGCCTTTTGTTTCTCACTTCTTTCACTTGGTGTAACATTTTCAAATTTCAAGCATGTTATAGCATGTATCAGTACTTCATTCCTTTTTATTGCTGAATAATATTCAAGTGTATGCATATATACTACATCTGTTTTTCCAGTCCTTAGTTGATGGACATTTGGGTTGTTTGCACTTCCTGGCTATTATGAACAATGGTGCTATGAACATCCATGTACAAGTTTTTGCTGGACCTATGTTTTCAGTTCTCTTGGGTATATGTCTAAGAGTGGAATTGCTGGATCACATAGTAACTCTCTTTTTAACTTTTTGAGGAACTGTCAACCTGTTTTCTGAAGTGACCATACCACGTTACATTCCCACCATACATGTAGGAAGGTTCCATTTTCTCCACAGGCTCTTCATTGTATTGGCTGTGAAGTGGTCTCTCATTATGCTTTTTATTTGCATTTCTCTGGTGGTAATGATGTGGAGCCTCTTTTCATGTACTTATTAGTCATTTGTATATGTTGTTTGGAGAAATATCTGTTTAGATCCTTTGCATTTTTTCATTGGGTTGTCTTTTTATTGTTGAGTTGTCAGAGTTTTCTAGACCCAGTTTTTAGAAAATAAAATTTAATAAAGTATATTATTCATACATGAACATACATAAACAATAAATATATAGCAAAAGTTGTTAACTTACAAAACAAACGTGTATCATCATGCAGGGCTCCCATACTTCACCCCACTACCACCACCTTGCATTGTTGTGAAGCATTTATTACAAACTATGAATGAGCTTTGTCAAAATATTCCTTCTAACTATAGCCTGTATCTTACATTTGGTGTATTTTCCCCCCAACCCACCTGATTATTAACACCGTATATTAATGTCATATATTTGTTATACTTCATGAAAGTATGTTCTCATATTTGTTCTGTTAACCACAGTCATCTTCCACCACAGGATTCCCTGTGTTATACAGTCCCATGCTTTGTACAATCCATTCAAAGTGCACACTCAGTGGCTCTCATTTTCATCACAGAGTTGTGCTGTCATCACCTCAGTCAATTTTAGAACATTTTCATTACTCCAAAAGGAAAAATCCTATACCCCCTTAAAACCCCCTATTATTACCCATTAGAATTGATATATCTTCCTTTCCATTGCTGCAAAAATATTACAATATTACTGTTAACTGTCTTCCATAAATTACATTACTTGTGATTTTTCTGTTTATTGCCATATTCTTAACACTTTGTAAAAGAAGAACATTTTTATATTTATACTATTAACCACAATCTTCATCCACCACCAAAATCACTATGTTATACATTGCCTAGATTATTCTCTAGCTTCCTTTAAATTGATATTTATGTCCACAGACTACCTCTTTCAGCCACAATCACATTTATAAATCAGTAATATTAGTTATACTCACCATAATGTGTTACTCTCAACTCTAGTCATTTCCACACTTTTACAATTAACCTTATTAATAATGCTACAGGGGGGAAGCGGGTGTGGCTTAATGGATAAAGCCCCCTTTTACCATATGGGAGGCCCGGGTTCGCTTCCCGAGGCTTCCTTGTGAGGGCAGGCCGGCTCGGGCGGCGCGGTGGGCTGATGCGGCAAGACCTCACAGCAAGGGGGAGATAAGCAGACACAGAGAAGACACGCAGTGAATGGACACAGCAACACAAGCGGCAAGGGGGGCATAAATAAATAAAATAAATAAATCTTTAAAAAAATAAATAAATAAATAATGCTACAGGGGAGCAGATGTAGCTCAAGTGGTTAAGCACCTGCTTCCCATGTACAAGGACTTGGGTTCAATCTCTGGTACCTCCTTAAAAAAAATAATAATAATTCTACATACATTAAACATCAGCTCCCATTCTCAACCCACATTCTATTTCCTAGAGTTTACTTCCATGAGTTTACTCATCATATTTAGTTCAGATTAGTGAGACCATAAAATATTTGTCCTTTTGTGTCTGTCTTATTTCACTCAACATAATATCCTTAGAGTTCAACCATGTTGTCATAGAGATCCTGATTTCATTAATTCTTACAGCTGAATAGCATTCCATTGTATATATATACCACATTTTGTTTATTCATTCATTGGTTGATGGACACTTGGGCTGTTTTTGTATTTTAGCAATCGTGAATAATGCTGTTATGAACATCGTTGTGCAATTGTCAGTTTGTGTCCTTGCTTTCAGTTCTTCTGATTATATTCCTAGTAATGGGATTGCTGAATCACATGGCAGCTCTATATTCAGTTTCTTGAGGTACTACCTAGCTGTCTTCCGCAGATGCTGTACCATTCTACATTTCCACCAATAGTGAAGAAGTGTTCCTATTTCTCCACATCAGTTCCAGCACTTGTAGTTTTTTTTTTTGTTTTTTTTTTTTAAATAATAGCCATTCTATAAAGTGTGAAATAGTAGCTCATTGTAGTTTTGATCTGCATTTCCCTAATAGCGAGTGATGTTGAACATTTTTTCATGTGCTTTTTGGCCATATTATTTCCTCTTTGGAGAAATGTCTATTAAACTCTTTTGCCCATTTTTAAATTGGGTTACTTGTCTTTTTATCGTTGAGTTGTATGATCTCTTTTTAACATGGATATCAAACCCTTATCAGATATGTGGTTTCCAAATATTTTCTCCTACTGAGTTGACTGCGTTTTTACTTTCTTGACAGAGTCTTTTGAAGAGCAAAATGTTCAATTTTGAGGAGGTCCCATTTATTTTTTTCTTTTGTTGCTCTTGCTTTGGGTATAAGGTTTAAGAAACTACTGGCTAACACAGAATTTTGAAGATGTTTCCCTATATTTTTTTTCTAGAAGTTTTATGGTTGTAGCTTTTATATTTAAGTCCTTGATCCATTTTGAGTTATATTTGGGTAAGGTGTGAAGTAGGGGTCCTCTTTCTTTCTTTTGGATATGGCTATCCAGTTCTCCCAGCACCATTTGTTGAATAGACTGTTCTGGCCCAGCTGGGTGGGCTTGACAGCCTTGTCAAAAACAACTTGACCATAGATGTGAGGGTCTATTTATGAGTTCTCAGTTCGGTTCCATTGGTCAAGACGCCTAGCTTTATGCCAGTACCATGCTGTTTTTAACCACTGTAGCTAAGTAATATGCATTAAAGTCTGGTAGTGGGAGTCCTCCAACTTTGTTCTTCCTTTTTGAGACTTTTTTTTGGCTATTTGGGGCCCCTTACCCTTCCAAATAAATTTGTTAATTGGCTTTTCCATTTCTGCCAAAAAGGCTTTTGAGATTTTTATTGGGATTGCATTGAATATGTAAATCAGTTTGGGTAGAATTGACAACTTGAAGATATTTAGTCTTCCAATCCATGAACACAGAATGTCCTTCCATTTATTCAGGTCTTCTTTGGTTTATTTTACCAATGTTTTGTAGTTTTCTGAATATAGGTCCTTTATGTCCTTGGTTAAGTTCATTCCTAAATATTTTATTCTTTTAGTCGCTATTGTAAATGGAATTTTTTTTCTGACTTCTGCCTCAGATTGTTCATCAGTAGTGTATAGAAATGTTAATGATTTTTGCCTATTAATATTGTATCCTGCCACTTTGCTAAACTCTTCTATTAGTTTTAGTGGCTTTGTTGTGAATTTTTCGGGATTTTCTAGATACAGGATCATATCATCAGCAAGTAATGAAAGTTTTATTTCTTCCTTTCCTATTTGGGTGCCTTTTATTTCTTTTTCTTATGCACTTACCATGTTGAGAAAGTTTCCTTCTATTCGTATCTTTTGGAGTGTTTTTATCAAGAAAGGATGCTGTATTTTGTCAAATGCCTTTTCTGCATCAGTCAAGAAAATCATGTGATTTTTCTTCTTCAGTTTATTAATGTGGTTTATTACACTAATTGATTTTCTTGTGTTGAACATTAGACTCAGTTTTAATACATTTTGTGTATCCATGCTTCTCTTCTCATTAATGTCTCTGTTCTTGGTGTTTCCAGAGTGTATTTTTTGTAATAGTATTTATATTTTTATCTTTGTGTTTTGTGTGTGACTTGACATCTCTCTCACCAGCTTGTAAACTAACTCCTTGATTGTAGACACAATGCCTTATTCATTTTTTTATTAACCCCTACCTCCCAAATAGCTCCTTCACTGTGTCTCACATATTTTAGATGGTCACTTCAAAGGCTTTTAGTAAATTCAGTCCCTTTATTCACTTTTTGGTGCAACCTGTCCATCTGTGGTGGTAACTATGTGAATGTTCATATTGTAGCCCCCTGGGGTTTCCAAGTGAAGTAGCACTCATTGGCCAGAGTGCCACAGAGTAAGATGGCAGAGACCTAACTTATAGAGAGACATGTCAAGATTCATTAAGATTAATTAATTAAGATATTCCTAAATGGCCTATTTGAATTATTTTCTGTGGGTTCCGCCCACCACAACTCACAACTGAAAAATAAGCAAGTGGTTGATGGATTAATGAGGCAGGTATGTTTGGATGTTGTCTTTCTTCACAGGAACTTGTTAATATTTGTAGCATACCAATTGAACCTTCCTCTGTGTTTCCCAGTGGGAGAAACTTTCACCATCAAGTAAATAAATTGCTGCTATTGTTTACCTTGGAACACACTACATTTAGTTGTCCAAATGAGAAGAAACATACCAGTAATCAACACCTGGAATTTGGAGTGTCTGCCCTTGTCATTTTTGCTTCTGGGCTCATTTTTCAAAGTTGTGTTTATCTTTGTTGTCTGTGAGGTCTTACTGCCTGCAGGATGGCTGTCCCCATTGGCCTCTGCCTCGGTTTTACTTTATTCTGTTGGCTTCTGTATGTGCCTCCTAGGGCCCTCCAAAGTGAATTTTGTATATACAATGTTATCTGTATTTGGGTCAGTCCATTCTAAGTTCATCCTTCAAATATGGTGACAGTTCTAATAAGGTAACTCACAGAAAGGTCTTTTATTTATTTATTTAAACATGGATGCCATCAATCTCAGTATTTCACTCAGCTGCTTGAAATCCTCTAGTGGCTTCAAATTGCATTAAGATAAGGACCAAAGGTCATTCATAATCTTGTCTCTGCCTACCTCTGTTAGCCAGATATCTCACCAGTTTCCCTGTTTCCTTCTCTCTCCAGCCACCCTATTTTGTTTTTTATTTTTTTAGGTGCTTAGTTTGTTCCCACCTCAGGACCCTTACCTGTACTCCTCTCTCCCTACCCTGCTTCAAACTGGCTATATTCCATTTGTTCTTCAAGCCTTTGCTTAAGCATCATCTCAGGAAATTACCCTGTTCCCTTGACCAGCTTAGGTTTCTCTATAATATATTTTCATACTGCTTTATAGTTCTTCTTCATGGCATTATCACAATTGAAATAAAATAATTCTTGAGTGTGATTGTATTATCTCCCTGTAGATTGTCAACGCCACAAAAAAGGAACTTTGTCTACTTCCTTCATCACTGTATCCCCACTGTCTAGCAGAGAATCCAACACATTGTAGATGCTCAATAAATAATTGTGGAAGAATTATTGATCAATGTGTAAAGTCTTATGACCTATTATATTATCTTTTTTAGGTTAAAGAAAGACCTGATGTGGGAGTTTATATCAAAGATTTATCAGCTTATGTGGTAAATAATGCTGATGATATGGATAGAATTATGACACTAGGGCACAAAAATCGTAAGTGTAAATGTGTAATTATGATTAAACATTGATGTGTTGTGTAGGCTGGTTTAGAAGCAAAACTGGTTGACAGTTCACCTCTTAGAGGCTGGATTTTTAGATATCTTAAAAACTCTCCTCCTTTGATTCTTTTTTGTTTTTTTCTCCTTTTATTCTTTACTATGTAGAACACATACATCAGTGAAAGAAATCACAGACTATTTTCCCTGCTTATTAAATTTTGTTTCTTACTAATAGAGATATCCTTCAGAAACTCTCATATAGCTTGTCTGTTGTTAGCTATAATAATAAGTAATATTTATTAAACCCTTTGCTATTTGGCAAGCACTTGTGCTAAGTGTTTTATAAGGATGATCTCTTTTAATTCTCACAGTCGTCTTTGATGGTATTAAATTCTGATTTTATGGATGGAGAAACTGAGGCTTGGTTTAAGTAACTTGTCCAAGGTGATATAATTACTAACTGGCAGAGCGAGGATTTGAACTTCGGCCATTAATATGTATTAACCAAGTGATATTCTGCCTCCCTTTTGTTGACAAGAAAATCAAAACAAAATTCAATAAAATGATGTACTTTCCAGTAATTGTTTCAAGTTTTTGTTAAAGAACAAAAAACTTCAGCAATATTTAAGATGCAGATGCCCCAGGCCTAGTACTGGTGATATGGCTTATAGCAATTAGATATTAAAGAGGTAAAAGATAAGAACATAGGGGAAAAAAAGCATTGGAAATGAAGAAATTTTTTAACATTTTTATATCTTGCCTATAGAACTAGCAAACCCCAGGAATATTAAACAACAACAACAAAAATATCATTTACATTCCTATAAAGCAAGAAATAGACAAAGACCAAATCTTAACATAAAAGTAAGCAAAAAATATATATGAATATGTTATTCTCAGAAGAAGAACTATACGTAGCAATAAACATATGAAAGGCTGCTCAACTTCGCCAGTAATGAGGAAAATGCAAGGGTAAATTAAGAGCGAGAGATATTTCATCCATCAGATTGGATGAAAGAACATCCAGTTGGTGAGGCTTTGAAGATACTGGTGATAAAGTGGTACAGACTTTTTGAAGGGCAATGTAAAGTATCTGTTGAAATTTTAAAGTTGCATTCCTTTTGGCCCAGTGTTTCAAATTCTAGAAAAATATTTTTAGGTGTAAACAAAAATATATGTTTTTTTGCAACATTATTTGTAATGGCAAAAATTTAGAAACTAAATAACTATCACTAGAACATGGATTTTATAAATTATTGTATAAACATATTATGGACTATAATGAAGTTGTTAAAAACAGTGAGGTGAATGTACATGTGGGGACCTGGAAGATTTTTGAGATATATTGTTAAGTGAAAAAAGAGAGTGAATTACAGAACAGTGTGTACTGCACGATCCCATTTATATATATACAAAAAACAAAACAAAAGCAAATTACTAAACTATATATTTGGGTATGGTGTGTGTGTGTTGATGTAAAATACAAAATGAAAGGACAAAGGTAACAATTGTTACCTTTAGGGAGGGGGAAGTAAGATTGGGGAAAGGGAGTATAAGGAGCTTTTACTTTATGCTTTCTTTATGTCTATGATTTTGTAATTTTTTAGACCAGGAATATGTTCATGTATTGCTTATATAATTTTTAAAAGTTTTTAACAGAAAGATTCCATTCACACTAATGACCAATACCTCCCATAATAACCTGATAATTAACTTAACTTGGTATGTGAGATTTGTTCAAGGAAAACTAAAACAAAATTTTAATGAGAAAAGTTAAACAAAGATAAAGGGGTTTGAAGACCTAAGATAGCAAAAATGAAAATACTCTTAGTTAATAAGTAGATTGAGTCCAAGAATTAAACATTTAGGACAAATCCCCAGGTAAAAGAGGTCAAATATAGAAATATAAACTTTATCATCTTGGAAATATAATAAACATCAAGAAGTAAATAGCAAGAGGGGGAAATCTGACAATAAAAGCAGCTACTCTAAATAGATGAAGAATTGATACAAACATAAGATTAGTACCCACTTTGTACAGGTATAGAAATAGTTAATTTTACACTTAAGAAAAGAAGTCAGTCATCTCATGGACAAATACACCGCTTGCCTAGCAACTAAAATGCAAATTTAAACAAGGAGGGTTCATTTACATTGTGGGCATCACTGCAAATCGGCCAATATTTCTTCAGAGCAATGTTTTTCAGTCTTTAAACCATAATCCTCTTTAAAAAAATTACCTTCTTGAATAGGTAATCCATAAACATAATAAAATTCAAAAGGCACAAAAGTATACATTAAAAACCCAAGTCTGTCTCCTACCCTTGTTTCTCAGTCACCTGCTTTCCATGACCAGCAGGTTTCTCAGGTGCCTTTTCTGACATAGTCTGTGCACAGGCATGGATGTGCGAGCAGGAGAGCAAGCATGCATTCTCTTTCTTTTTCAGTTAGGTAGTAGCATACTGGGCTTTATTCACTTCATGTTATCAGGGAGATCATTTCACCTTAACACATTTTTTAATGGCTAGCATTTTGTTAGATGGATGTGCTGTAATTTATTTATCCGATCTTCTATTGTTGGGCTTTTGGGTTGTTTCGAATCTTGCTATTATGAACAATACTGGAATAAATATTCTTGTATATACATGAATTTATACATAGGTAGGCATATTTGTAGGATACATTTTCCATGCTTTCTTGAAAAACTAAAAATTTTATGTTTTCTTTATGTCAAAATAAATATTTTGACAAAAAATAAGCAGTGGGATTTTAGAGGGAAATGATTTTTATGTTGAAAGTAGTTTTCTGTTTTGCTTTATTTTATCTACATTATGAGATGTGTCAGTAGGTTGGAGCCATTAAGTTACCTGATGGCCACAAGCTGTTCTTTCCTAGGGATTGTAAAGTTCAATGTAGGTCACTTTGAATAGCACCTCTTGTTGCATTGCTTTGTTTTCATAGCCAGAAATACAGAAAAACCAGAATCGTAATTAGCATGCTTTACTTATATTGCAAAAACAATAGCAATTAAACTATTTAATATGCTTATTTCAAATGACATCTTCTCTCGCACCGCAAATTGAAAAACATGGTACAGTGTGATTTGATAATCACCTAGCTATTAAACGATTCCTACCTTTTGATTTGGTAATTTTAGTTTGGAAAATATATCCCATGGAAAATAAGCACAAACAGAAAGAAAAGCATCTGTTCAATGATGCTCACATCAGTACCACTTATGAGGGCCTACAATGGGAAACAATCCAAATGTCACAGTATTGGAATAGTAAAATCACTTATAATAAAGTTCCAAGTTGTTTTTACATGAAAATGTATATAGGAGGTCATGTTAAGTGGAAAAAAGCAGAAGATAAAATAAGACCTGACACTCTATGGAAATATGTATTTGTATTATGAATGATTGGATGACATCTAGCTTTAACAGTTCTTTTTATTTTTGGGGAAAAAATCTTAAATTCACAAATTGATTTAAAAGAAAATTGAGATATATAGTAAATTCACATATATAGATTCATAATTCCTTAAGTTTTCTTTCACAGGTTTTTCATTTACCTTCTTTTGTCCAGGCTCTACTTACCTTTATCAGTACAATTTACATTCTAGTTATCTGACTTCCAATATGGCCATATGCTAATAAAGAAAACGTTTTTTACATTTAAATTCTAAAACCAAAGTTTGCATGGAAATGTTGTGCATGAAATATATAAAATAAGATAGTAGAAAGGTAATTTTGACATTGGGTAAAATTAACATGATGCTTTTAACATACTTTGGAATTTAAGGAAAAAACTAATAGATGCCTCTTGTAAAAAACAGAACAGACCTTTTTCTTTGGTTACATAAATATATTCATGTAAAATATACATTTGCATATGCACAAATCTTAGAATATTTTGAATGGGCGTTTTTTGTTTTTGTGTTACCAAAAATGGGACCATACTACATATTCCACGGAAACTTGCTTTTCTTTCAGTTCATATATCATGGGCATCTTTCCATGTCATTAAATACAGATCTACCTGCTTCTTTTAAATGACTGCTTAGTAATCCATAGTATGACTAACCTGTAATTGAATAATCATTCTCCTGTTTGTCGTTTCTGGCCTTTCACTCTTGCAACAATGCTGCACTGAATATCCTTGTATTTTCTTATGTAAATGTGCAAGTATTTCTGTGGTTTAGATTCTCAGAATATATTGCTCTTTAGAGATAGTCGAATTAGCAATAATTTTTTGTTTTTTTGGATAAATTAGTTATTTTTTTAAAATCTAGTAATGCCTGGGATTGAAATGAAATATTTTGTGCTAAAATTTCCTCTTTAATAGGAGAAACATTACAAATTCTTTTGCTATCAACATAAATTGTCATAGAAATTTCTAATAATGGCTAAAGACAGCTGAGCTTTTATGATTTAGCCATACCCTCAGGTTTTGGCTATGTGATGAAATTATGTATTTTAAACTATTCTGGATATTTAATTATTTTTAAAGGCACTCTCTGTTGTTACACTTTTTAAGAGTTTCCTTCCTTTATTAAAGGTTCTGTTGGTGCAACTAATATGAATGAACACAGTTCCCGCTCCCATGCTATCTTTACAATTACTATAGAATGCAGTGAGAAAGGTGTGGATGGTAACATGCATGTCAGAATGGGGAAGCTCCACCTTGTAGATCTTGCTGTGAGTAACAGGCTGCTGCTTAAGGAATAACTCATTCTTGTTGCTTCTTTTTATTTTATGTGAATAATTTATTTAAAGTCAAAAGGTGTGATTTACACATAATTTTAAAGCTGTTTGCTTGTGTAAGAGTTTAACCTTTTATTTATTATGGAAAATTTCAAGCATATACAAAAATAGAATGGTGTAATGATCTCCCATGGATCTGTCACCCAGCTTCAACACTTAGCAGCTCGCAGCCCATCTTGTTTCATCTCTACCCTCAGCCTTTCTTGCCTCCTGTATTATTTTGAAACAAATTCCAAATATCATGCCAGACTTTTTATTTTTAAAGTACCTTTTTTTATATAACCTTGATAAGAATATTCTGTATTTTTTTTGTATTTCACTTCATTTCTCTCTCTGTTTATTGCTAGGGTTCAGAAAGACAAGCAAAAACTGGAGCTACTGGACAACGCCTAAAGGAAGCTACAAAAATCAATCTTTCACTTTCCACCCTTGGTAATGTGATTTCTGCCTTGGTTGATGGAAAAAGCACTCATGTGCCTTATCGTAACTCTAAATTGACTCGTCTTCTTCAGGATTCCTTAGGAGGAAATTCAAAAACCATGATGGTAAGACTTAATCAGTGATATAGTTATGTGTAACATTTTAAAAACGTGATTATTTAGGTGTTTTTTTATTTTATATATTTTTTATTTTTAGTTATTCTTTCCCTAGCACACTGGGTATATTAGATCTATAATGGTGTCTAATTTGGAAACACAAATGGTTGGCATTCTCTTTTAAAAGAGGGCCAGAGTGCATAGATGTTTTAAAAATTGTCTCTTTGATATATGTGATGGTAGTATTAATTTTAATTGTGTAAAATGTTTTGTTTCGTATTCCCAATTCAACAGTGTGCAAATATTGGGCCAGCAGATTACAATTATGATGAAACTATCAGTACATTACGGTATGCCAACCGTGCTAAAAATATTAAAAATAAAGCTAGAATTAATGAAGATCCAAAGGATGCTTTGCTTCGTCAGTTTCAGAAAGAAATAGAAGAGCTGAAAAAAAAGCTTGAAGAAGGTAACCTTTTCTCAAAATATTAACCTTAATATTGGCAAAGAATAGGTTGATTGAACCACTGTGCTAACAAAAAAACCTGTTAAAAATTCTCTGAGCCTTTAACACTGATATTTAAAGGACTGTTTCTACAGAGTAACTGGGTATTTACATACTTGGGCATTTCCATATTAAGCTCAATAAAATTATATAATGTTTGTGTGACTTTTAAAAAATTGGTTTGTTTTAAATCTCCATCTCTGTGACCTTTTGTAGATTTCATATGACCACTTGTTAAATAATGAATTTTTCTTTATTTCTTTATAAGAGCAAGTTCTTTCTATGTCTGTAGGAGAAAATAGCCAGAGTTTTGGCTCTGTAGTAGATATTCACTGACTATTTTTTGAAGTAAAGAAAGAAATTGGAGAGTCATGGGTAAACCAATTTTGCTATAAGTGAAAATTTATTACCTGGTCTTGAAATGTGTTTTCAGAGTTAAATTGAAACATTAGATTCTACTTTGGAATTCTTTTCTAATAAAATAAAATTAGAAAGTTGGAAGACCAGACTTTACACATGAGGTGGAAAACTTCCCAGCCATTATTAAATGCCCTGTGACCCCCTGCACCTTCAGAATGGAAACAGCCTTTCTTGTGGGCATAAGACTCCTTTGCACACCAGGTCCACAGAAGGATTTGATACTGTCCCTTCCTGTCTGTGGGGAAACTGATAGATCAGAGGTGAAATCAAGAGATGCCAACATCAGAAATGTTTGGAGAAGATGCTGATCCAATAAACTTTGAGTAAGATTTATTGAGGAAAAACAATAATTGACCTGCCTCTTAGATAATGAAATTTGGTGTTTTAAATGTGACCACTAGGTGGTATTTATAGTCAATAAGTTTTAAAGATTTTAAATTTCTTAGCTATGTTAGTGTTGAATTTATACCTTTTATTTTGCTGACTTTATTTTTAACACAATTCATTTTGTTTGTGCTCTTATGACATTTGTTGTTTTTTTAAGATTTATTTATTTACTTTTATCCATTTTTACACACAACCCCCTCTCCCCCGTTTTTGCTGTTTTTGTGTCCATTCGCTGGGCAATTCTTTGTGTCTGTTTCCTACCCTCTTTTCTCATCCTTCTCCTTATGTGTTCACTGGGATTTGATCCTGGGAACCTCTGATGTGGGAGAGAGATGTCCTACTACCTGCGCCACCTTAGTTCCTGGTTTTTCGACACATCTTGTCTTGCCTCTCCCTTGTGTCACTCTCCTGTTACGTCATCATCTTGCTGCATGGCTTGGCGGGGTCTGATGGCACACCTGCTCGCGGGGCCTGGGGGGCACACCTGCGCATGGGGCCTGGCGGTGCACTTAGTCGCAGGGCCTGACGGCACACCCGTGCACGGGGCCTGGTGGCCTGTGTGCCTCCTATATTTTTTTCTTTATTTTTACCAGGAGGTCCTGGGGATCAAACCCAGGTCCCTCCATGTGGGAGATGGACATCCAGCCATTTAAGCCACATCTCCCCCCCGACATTTGTTTTTATAATCCAGTTAATAGAGCTTTATAATCCTGTTCATAGAGTTGATCATATAACAATATAAAACTAGGCAAAAGCATTAAAAGAACAAAATACTTTTAACTTTTATTTTGAAATAATTTTAGACTCATGGAAAACTTGAAAATATAGTATGGAGTGTCCCTGTACCCCACTTCTCCATTGTTAACATCTTACATAATCATAGTAAAATTCTTGAAACCAGGACATTTACATTGATATAATCCTATTAGCTAATAGACAAACCTTATTCAAATTTTGCCAGTTTTCCTTCTAATGCCATTTTCCTGTTCTGGATCCAATCTGGATGGCATTAGAAGGAAATGCATTTAGGTGTCATTCTCTTTAGTCTCCTTCAGTTGGCTCTAGTTCCTCAGTCTTTCTTTATCTTTTATCACCTTGGTTCTTTTAAAGAGCACCGGTCAGACAATTTGTGGAATGTCCCTCAGTTTGAGTTTGTCTGCAGTTCTCTAATAATGAGTCTGCCAGATTTCTCTACTGTAAAGTTACTATTTTACCTTTTTTTCAGTCAATATATATTTTGTGGGGAAATACTTTGAGACTATGCAAAGGTTCGGTTTCTCATTATACTTTCTCCCACTAATTTTAGCATCCACTGATGATTGTTGCCTGTACCAGCAATTTTGTGGCATTTACTCAGTGTTGATTTTCTATGACCATTATTCCTTCTATGTTTATTATTTGGAATTCTTTTGGAAGGAAGATCTATCCTTTCTTCCCTATTTATTTATGTATTCAATTATTTATTTATATCAATATCGACTCATGGATATTTATTTTGGTCTGTGGATTATGACACAATATTATCATTATTTTGCTCAAATTGTCCCAGCTTTGGCCAGTAGGAGCTCCTTCAGGGTAGTTCCTGTATCCTTTCAACATGCTCCCATATTTATTTTGGGTACTTCCTTACTTTCTGACACCACAAGATGTTCTAGGTTCATCGTATATTTTCCCTGCCCTGGCATTAGAAGCATCTATATCTTTCTAGTTCCTTTCATTGGAGAATGATAGTTAGAAACAAACATTTGGGCAGTAGGTATGCTCATTGCTACCAAGGTGTAGTTGCTTCCAGGTCCAAAGAAATAAATATTTTTAACAAATTCCTTCTCCCAAGATTCTGTGATTTCTTTCCATTCTTATTTATAGATCTAATTATAACCCTGGTTGTGAATAGTGTATATTTTACTCCCCTCTCAATCATCTTTGTTTTCATTGATGTTTCGTATATGGACAGTGATATTTTAAAGCAACTTTTAAAGATAGATGGTACTGCTCTGTATTGATATTACTTTAATCATTCCTTTTCATTGAGTATTTTTGTTCTGTTAATAGTAGCTATCATCATCTTTGTGTAAATAAGCTTTTCTTATTTTGAAATATATATTTCTTGCAATATAGTCCTAAAAGTGGGATTGCTATGTTAGATAACTGTTTTATGGGTCATAAAAAATAAGCAGGTCAGATGAGTAATTTAAAAACAACAGAAAAAACTGAGGAGAAAATGCTCACATTTTTAAAAGGCTAAAATAACTCTCACATGTAATTTTTGTATATATTTAGGACAGTACTTAAACTAAGGATTTGAAATTTTGAATGGATCAGAATTTGACTTTTCTTTAGGAACTTTAACAATAAAGCATCCATGTCTAGCATATCCAAATCTGATATACTGTTTAGGAATATTTAAGTAAGGTTTGGTTGAGGCAATAGAAACTTAATAAACAATATTGATATAGACATTTCCTAAATAGCCAGTAACTTTGGTACAGAATAAAAATCATTGTATTAAATTTCTGTCCAAGGAGAAGAAATATCAGGCTCTGATATCAGTGGGTCAGAGGAGGAGGAGGATGAAGAGGGTGAGGTTGGAGAAGATGGAGAAAAAAGGAAAAAAAGAAGGGGTAAGTTCCTTTGAGTGCTCTAATTTATAGAAATTAAATGGAATTACTATGTATTGATGGTTTAGCATTCCTTAAGGGTGTAGAGCCCAAGCCTTTTTATTTTGTCATTTTTAATGATGGTAACAATTAGAACAGAGGAAGTATGCCATACCCCTCTGGTTAACTTGGCATTATTTTGATTTCCTCTACTAATCTCCTGTTCATAGCTGAATCCAAATGCCATTGAGCAGTTAGTATGGTAAAATTTATGATAGTAGATACACCATTTTAAAATTTCATGTGGGGTTTTAATTTTATGTAGGGATTTTCATTCTGTGTTTGAAACCTAAATTTCTTAGTAAATTGGGCTATTGTGGAGTTTTTCTCAAGCAAGATTAGCCTTTAGAAATCTCTCAATTCTTAAACATTAGATTTGTATGAAGATACTGTTTTTGAATTTGTTTTTTTCCTTTAGAAAATGTACTCTCAATTGCATCCTGTTGTGGGGCATTTGCTACCAAGTGAGAATTAAGACTGATGTGATAAGGATATAGAATAGCATGCAAAAGAGAAAAAGACATATTATAATGGCCTATATTTCAAACCTTTTTACCCTAAATATTTACTTATTTCAAAAATTTCTTCCATTAACATGGATCATTGTTTTCAAGCTGGTACAAATTTTACTTATCTTATTAAAATGATCTTGCTGAAAATAAACCAATCACTGCATGATCAGGAGCCCAGAATTTTCAAAACTTTCAAACTATAAAATTCTTTAACCTCAAAAGGTAGGAAAAACATGATTTAGAGCAAGAGTTGGCAAAGTTCAGCCCGCATGCCAAATCCAGCCCACTACTTGTTTTTGTAAATAAAATTTTACTAAAACAGCCATGCTCATTTCTTTACATATAGTCTATGCTGTTTTCACAGAGTTTAGTTTTGCAGCAGAGACTGTACAACCTGCAAAACCTATAAAATTTACTGTTTGGCCCTTTACAGAAAAAATTCACTGTCCCCTGATTGAGAGAAATAGTTTTGTGTTCACACCTATTTTTCACAGACTAAGCTATTCTTTTCAAAGCTGAAGCAGATCCCAGATTTGTTTAAAACAAAATTTCAATGGATAAAAATGCTACTATTTAATATGTTAAAATATGTAATAGTAATACCTTCCTTCCAGGCTTAGAAATTAATTTTTCAGTGAGGTTTTCCCACCTTTTGCTGTGAAACCTTAAACATAAATAATTTTATCTGGTAGGTTGATATTTTGGAGAGAAGAGAATGAGATTGGAGACAGACCAACCTGGCTATAATGAAGGATAATTTGTCATTCCTATAATTTTAGTCACGCATGGCTTTTTACATTTTAAAACTCAGTTCCTTCAACTTGTCAGCCTAAATAGTTTAAATAGGCTTAAATGTCACCAAATAACTTATTTATTTTTTATTCTTGTCCTTTCAACCCTCTGAATTATAATGTTTATATGGGTAGTGGGTTTTGCTTACAGCAGATGTTTTAAAGAAATACTGTTTCTAATTCCCCAGCATGGCTTTATAAATAAAGTAGAGAATACTTGCTAGACTGCCAAGAGTGGTTTTAAGGGGAAAAAAGTTTGGGTTCTTTAATACAAAGTTTGATTGTCCTTTAAAATTCTTTCTTCTGGAACTGAATTTTTCTCTGTGAATGTGTTCATTTTCTTGTTTCTTCTTTCTTTGGTTCCCGTTGGGCTCATTTCTTTGTCTTCCAGGCAGTAGCAGCAGCAGTAGTTCAGACTCCACATGTTCTGTCATAGAGAAACCTCTGGATAAGTTCTTGCCTAGTGAGTGGTAGCTCTTAAATTCTCTAACAGAGCTTTGGCTTTTCCATAACCCATGAGCTTCATTTGAGAAATGCTGCACTGCTCCCTGTCATTACTTGAAGAATACACCTTAGATTTCTCAGTAAACCAAAGCATGTGATGACTTTTCCTCCTCTTCATTGCTTCCAGTTAACCATAATTGTTAAAACATATGCTTAAGCTTATGTTTGAGACAATGGAAGAGAGAGTCATGCTTTTGCAATTGAGATAATGTAAAGAGAGCTAGTAAGCTGTATGTAAGAATAATTTTTATGGCACCTTGATGATAATTTTCTAATCCTAATCAGGATAAGGAACATGTAACAACACATTCGGACTTTCTAAAAGTATAAATTGTATTTGGAAGTAAACCAGCGCCCGTTATGTTTTACGGTTATAAGGATTTTACACTTTGGTGGGTGTCCTATTGTTAAGGGTAGCTTAAGATTGAAAGCTTCCAAATAAAGAAAAATGTAAAGTTTGAAGCAAGTAAAGAGAAAATGAATAGTATTTGATTTCAAATGGCCATTGATCCCTGTTTCGAAATTACCTAATAGATTTTAATGGAAATTTCTTAGGTGTGATTAGAGAATTCAGATCTATGAGAAGAGTTTTATGCAGGATCTATCGAGGCTTTTTATTAAACTTTAATTAAATTGAAAAAAAATTTCATTTTATCTATTTACATTTTATTTTCAAAAGAAAAAGGAGGTAATCCTTTCTTGTACTAGTTTGCAGCTTACTGTCTTTTAAAGCATTATCTATATACTTACCTTTTCTAAAACAAATAACAAAAATGGTTATTGTTCTTATGCTTCTAGCTTCCTAGAGGAAAAATTCCAAGAATACTAGAAATCTTTTTCTCTATTGACAATTATTAGGCATTTTACCAGAACAGTTAATTTCAGAGAATAATTTTTAAAATACTACATGAAACTTCTTTAGAAACAAATAGAGGTATTATGTTGTATTATAAACTGCAAAACACAAGAAAAATATCTGAGAGGGAGGCATTGTGATTTAATTTGCCTTTTAAAACTCACCTTAATTCTTAAAGAGTAGTTATATGAAGTATGTTATGAAATGAATTATGCTTTGTTCAATTCAGGAAGTTTTTAATTGCTATACAAGTGCCTGGCATATAATGTTAAGTTATTTTGTTGTGATGTAGGTGCATTGATGAAAGTGGAAAGATAGTTTTCCCAGCATGTGGTTGCTGTTTATAACTTGTATGTACTCTGCCTTTTTAAAAACACAAATAACCTTTTTTTAGGTATCCTTTGCTTGAATCATCAGTTGGTCATTTTCTTATATAAAATCATTATTACAATTACTCTTAATAATCCACTAATAGACTGAATTTAAGTTCATTATTATACAGGTGTACTTCACTTTATGTAATAAATATTTTTTCTGAAAAAATTGCTTATAAATCAAATTGGAAAATCAAATCACAGTATACCGGCATTAAGACAACTTGCTGTTTTAAAAAATTCTTCATTAAATCTTTTTGTTAAATAATCTGTGCAAATTACTATAATCTAGTTTTGTTGCTTGAGATTTTTGTGTTGGGTTTTCTTAAAGAGAGGCACACCTGTAATTGGTCCTTGTACTAGAAAGAACATTGAATTGGGAAATTTTGGAAATGAACAACGTGAATTTTGTTAGTTTTAGATTATTAATTTCTTAAATGGCTTATATTTCTGTCTCGCCATTTTCTATGACTTCTAAGCTCCTAGCAGGTTCCTAATTCATGTCTACCATTAATATAACCTCATGGTGCTGAACTGTTATATTTGTAGGAGCTCGGGAATCAGTGTGAGCTCTGGAGATTGATTTGACTTGTAGCCTTAGACTAAATTAATCATCCTTACTTAAATTATATCACTCATTGTGTTGAATATGCTTTCGTTTTATCTGGTCTCTCTTTCAGTTTCGATGATGATTTGATTTATTTCTATACTTAAACTATAAATAAATGCTATTGTACATTTTCTTTGTTTCGCAAAAGAAATAATGTTTTTCTATTTTTTTCCTCCTCATCTCTGTGCTCATGCTTCCTGTCTACGATTTGCTTACTACTTCTTATTGCAAGATCAAGCAGGTTGGTGTGATTGATTTGCACTCCACATGGTACACAATTATTTCCTATAAAGAACTTTGCTGTTTTAACTGTATTGCATTTTTTAAAAATTTAATAATTTTTTTATAAGGTAAGTATCCATTTTTTTGTGTTAAAAAGAATTTCTTCAAGGAGAATTTAACTTTTTTTTTTTTTAATAAACTTGCTTTTTTTTTTTCAAAATTCTTAAAGACTTATTAAATCAAAATTTGGCAATACAGGTATAAATGATTTTACATTCAAACATTTTCTTCTTTTTGTAGCCAGGAATTAATTGCCTGGTTACCTGTGCCCGTGGGTGCTCATATAATGGAAATGAAATTCACTCAATTAACACTTTCCTGAAATTCTTCCCTTTAGCTTTCCCTTGGTGGAGTTCACCATCACAGTTTTGGTTAGAGCATATGGCAAAGGCAAAGGGCAATTTAAAATATTACTGCTCCCATTTGGCTTAATTAAATACTCTTTATGACATTCAGATTTTTAAATATATATTTACTTGAAATTTTGTGCCGAACTCTTATCATGCAGCATTAGTAGAAGGTTGTATGGTTTTGGTTTGGTTGATTCAGTTTTGTTATCTTTTAAATAATATATGTAAAAGTGACCTCCAGTGATGTCACATTTTAAAATGCATGGTTAGGGAAGTTGGTGCATGTTTACATTTACTTTGAAGTATTATTAAGGAAGAAATGTAATGCTTTTTCTAATGAATCTGGCTAGAGTAATATGTTACATATTATGCTATTTCTTAAACCAAACCTGGCTATGGATGCATGATTATCTTAATTAAAATATTATGAAAGCACAAGAAGATTTTTGTTGTTAAAACATCAGTTTGAGAACTTACCTGAACGGTTTTGAATGACTTACTACAATTCAGGCATTGTAATAATTCATCAATAGGCACGCGCTTTTGTATTTTTACATATAAATTCTGTCTTTTATTCTACTGCCTCTTGATGCATTTTGAAACTATATGTTTTTAACAATTAGAACCCTCCAAGTCTAAAAGTAAGAATGTTCATATGTTGTTCAGATCATTTCCTCCGTATTGTTAGTATCCATATCATCAAACAAACTTTTTTTATCTTAACGTTTTTGCCATTTTTATTTCTTTAAAATTTGCAATTCTCAGGTAGAAAGGAAATGACAGTTTTTTAAATGCATGCGCTTTATACCTCAACTTATACTTTTGCCTCTCAAATTTCTAAGAAATAGTATTACTGATGGGCAAACCTTTCTAGGAATTCATTGGGATTTGGAGTTAAATTGTTGTTTTTTAAAAAATTATTTTTAACACAGCATATTCCAGAAAGCTCAAGACAGGCTGACTGTGCCAAAAAAATAAATAGAATCAGATCTATATCCTGACTTTTGGAATGCAATGAATCACACCACACCAGAGCATGAATTTGGATCAGTGCTTTTTATTTCATCTTTTATTTAATTTATTTGTTTTGTGGCTTAGGTTTGCCTCAGACTTATATTTCTATAGAATTGAAGGGCAATGTATTTTAAATCCTTGAGTTTTTTTTATTATAATTTTCTCCTAAAGAATTTAAATCTAAGGATGATTCTCTGTCTCATGGTTCCTGCAAGTACAGGTAAATACAGGTATTTATCTCCATCATAATTATTTTTCAGTTCTCTCTCCTTGTTAACAGGAGGGTTTAGCTTTTGGGTGGAGACATTAGCGATGTATAAACGCTTCCGGTTGATACCCTTCTTCTGTAGTACTTTGGGAAGGAAGTTAAGAAAGCTTTCAGGAGAGTCACAGATCAATTCTATGAAAAGTTTGACCAGTTTTCTGAAGGAAAGTCTGTTTCAAAGAAACAGTATTACCAGAAATGAATTATCTTTAGTTTAGTTTCATCACCAGTTTTATAGGCCGGTTCTTTTTTGCTCTTTTTGCTTTTTCTTAATAAACTCATTCTATAAATTTTTATTAAGCACTTAGTATATGTATATAAAATACTCTACTAGACATTATAATCAAAACGATCAATTGGAGACTGTATTTCCAGCTTTATTATTTGATAGTATTTCTACTTATATTTGACACTTGGCATTTCTAATCTGCCTTAGGGAGAATATTGTAGTCCTGAATTTGACATGATAAAGAGCTAGTTTATATGTTTTTTTAGGGTATGATAATGTATTTTGGCAGCAAAGCAACTGTAAAATGTCTAGTTAATTACTATGTAATTGCTATATAATTAGTGTAGAATTTCTTCCCTTAAAAGGGACACTGTGAAATAAAATACTTTCCAGTAATTTTATTAAACAAAATTTTAGGAAGACTGTGAAAAATATATTAAAAAGTATTGATAATAAATTCTGCTTAATATTTTTATCTGTGTATTTTGTACTTATATGTGGCTTTTATTTATACATTTATTTTTTGGGATTTGGGGGGGCAATATTTTGAAAATACACTTGGTTTTGTGCCTGTTTATTAGGAAAAAAGTAATTAAAGAATAATACTTCTTGTTTAACTCTAAATATTTTATTTGGGGATGCACAGATTTTTGCTTTTTAAATTTATTTTGTTTTCCTGTTAATCTTTTTCTCTGCTCATCTGTTTTGCTTCCATTTCACTTACTTTTGTTCTTAGTTATCAGTGCACAGTTGGACAACAGTTTGAATTTAGCAGTTAGTTAAAAAGTTCTTTTTGGAGCATAAATAGAAATGAAGTATATTATTTATTTGATTCCTTTTACATGTTAATATTTGGGTTTGTATTACTGAGGAATCTAGGCAGTTGTCCACTGAAGATAATTTACGCAAGTCTGTAACATTGACGCATTTTAGTGATTGTTGTTATTAAACAACTCAACTAGGTAAAAAGAAGGTTTCCCCTGATAAGATGGTTGAAATGCAAGCAAAAATTGATGAGGAGAGGAAAGCACTTGAAACAAAACTTGACATGGAAGAAGAAGAAAGAAACAAGGCTAGAGCTGAATTAGAGAAACGGGAGAAAGATCTTCTTAAGGCTCAGTGAGTATTTTTGAATGGAGATGGAGTCATGATTCAAAATTTTAGTATTTTTCATAGGATTATAAGCAAGAAAATTGAATAGTAATTAAATAGTTTGATTTTTTTTTTTGTTTGTTTCCAGTGTAGCTATTTTTGGATAGAATGGTTCCATTGTATGTGGTGTAAGTATTTTTAAAATGTAGATCTGTTTTGGTTATTTCATCTCTGTGTGGGAGGATAAAAATTAGCAAATTTGAATTAGTTGTAAATTATTAAATCACAAATTAATACTACATAGAGGAATAGTTTAGTAGAGGTGTTACATAATATTTCTATTTTGAAATTGTACATCCAAATTCTTGTTAAATTTTGGAAAGTGATATTAGTGATAGAAGAGTAGATCATCCAATGAATATAGAGTATTCTCATTTTAATCAACAGACAAGAGCATCAGTCTTTGTTGGAAAAGTTGTCTGCTCTAGAGAAGAAGGTCATTGTTGGTGGTGTTGATTTGTTAGCAAAAGCTGAGGAACAAGAGAAACTTCTTGAAGAATCTAATATGGAACTGGAAGAAAGGAGGAAAAGAGCAGAGCAACTTCGCCGAGAACTTGAGGAAAAAGAGGTATTGTGACATTTTGTTTTTAGTTTAACATTTTTCCTAAGATATTTAACTTTACCAGTGAAAAACTAAATATCTATAATTTTCATGAGATTTGAAAGCAGATTATGGATTGCTTTGCAAGATAATGGTTGCTGAACGTTTATGTCATTTGTAAAATAATGAAATTTGTGATTTCACAAAGAACGTTATTCTGAAGTTCACCAATTTTTGTCGTAGCAAGAACGCTTGGATATTGAGGAAAAATATACCAGTTTACAAGAGGAGGCTCAGGGAAAGACCAAGAAATTAAAGAAAGTTTGGACTATGCTGATGGCTGCAAAGTCAGAGGTTGGTCTCTCAGAAGTTACATACTAATGGAGCTCAGAATTTTCTTAAAAAGAAGTTTCTTTCATTAAGTTTCATTAAGAATCCTAAAGAAACCATAATGTGTACATACACTTGTAAAGAAAACATCTCCACTTTATGTGCAATTTTGAATTTTAGCTATTAAGCTGAAATTGTTTCTTTACTAACATAACTAATAACATGTAATAAATGGTAATAGTGAAACTCCATAATTCCATGCACTGCTTTTGTGAAAGAACTGGGTAAGTTCTCACAGATTTCTTAGGCAAGTTTCTTATTTAAACAGAACTGTTTTGTATTTAAAATCTGGTTTGTTTGTAATGTTTTCATGGGTGTTCTGATAGATGGCCGATCTCCAGCAAGAACATCAGAGAGAAATTGAAGGCCTACTAGAGAACATTCGACAACTTAGTCGGGAGCTTCGACTTCAGATGCTTATTATTGATAACTTTATACCTCAGGATTATCAGGTAAGAGGGAAGTTCTCTGACCTAGATTTTAGATATGTCACTTGGCTGGGGTTGAGATACAAGGAGATATAATTTCTAATTTCACTGATAGTAAATATACGTATTTTATTTACCAACTATAAAGTTTTCTTGAACTAATGCCATCACACTTCACTTCAGCTATTAATTTTTCTCAAGACAGTAATTCTGTTTGAATATCTAAGTATCTAAATAAGAATTTCTCAGCCCTTTGGAGGAACTCAGATTCATGTAATTACAGTCAAAATCATGGTATCAGTCCAATTCATTCATTCAACATTCCTTTACCATAAAACTAGAATAAACAGAACCCCTGCACTTTTCCTCTGCCTTTGGATGTTAATCCTTAATACCAGTATACTTTGAAAATCTCAGCCTCTATTTTTTTTACCCCAAATTTCTATCTTTCCAGTGTATTTTAGTAAACTTTAACAAATTGATTTTTAGAAAATCTATTTTGAATCTCAATACAGCTAATGAAATTTATCTGAAAATAAACCTTAGTATTTTTTTTTCCCTTTGGACCTCAGGTATACAATATTGGATAAATCTTAATCCTTGGCTCATGATAGACTCTCCTTATTGGTCCTTGTATGGCCTGCTTTTATTCATTTAATTATTGTGTAATGAACCTTTGTGAACTCATCACCCAAAACAGAAACTCAGTAACCTCCATCTATCCAAATGACTCCCCCCCATTCTGTTCATCCCTTTGCCTCTTCTAGCCCGAGATAAGCATCATCCTGAATCCCATGTTCCTCATTCCCTTGCTTTTCCTTCTTTTTCTTTTTCTAATGTATAGATATAGTTTAATTGTCTCTCTATACATTCCTAAAAAGTATATATTTTAAATCTTTAGTTGTTTTTAAATTTATAAAAAGTGTATCATGCAATATATAATGTTTTGAGATTTACCTTTTTCACTTAATAGATTAAGATATTAGTTCCACAAATACTTTTCAGTATTTTAAATGTTGTTCAATATTAAAAGTAGACCATCTTTGACTCTTTTAAAAGGAAATGATTGAAAACTATGTCCATTGGAATGAAGACATAGGAGAATGGCAGCTAGTGAGTATTACTTCATCCTCTCATGAACTGTTTATGAATGGGATAAGAATCCAGTAGGGAGGATAAGATATTTTTCTAATTAACTACAGCACACACAATATTCGGCAGAGAAAGTATAGTTAGGGGCTACATGGGACTGAATGACCTCTGGGTCCCTTTCTGCTCCAACATGCAAAGCATGTTGTACAAGTGTAACATTGGCATATCTTAACAGTAATTTGCTTTATTCATAGTAGTAATTACTAACACAATTCTCCTCTGTCCCCCCTTTTTTTTCTTTTTTGAGAAATGTGTTGCCTACACAGGAAATAACATGAGGAAGCAGACTCCAGTACCTGATAAAAAGGAAAAAGATGTAAGAGTGCTTTTTATTTTAACTACAGTTAATTCTCTAAAGGAATGTGGATCATTAAACTATGTTATCAACCTGAGATCTGTTTATCAGCTCTGCAGGAAAATGGGCTCATCTTTTGGGGTAGAGGCTTTAGGATGGAATGATTACTTTCAGTTCTTCTCATCTTCTGTCTTGATGGTAAGCTTATCATTTCTGCCACACAAGTGGCATGGAAACAACGTGCTTGGCAGTCCCGCAGATCTGTCTCTTGCTTCAACAGTGTTTGGGCAGAACAGACCTGGGAACTATCTCCCTACCTCTTCTGCCTTGGACCACCCTCCAACTGCCTCTCCACTTACAACATCTGGGACCATCTTCTTGGCCATTCCCTGCTTCTGGGCCCGGCTAATACTGTTTTTTTTTTGTGGTTAGCTCCTCATTGTCAACCAACCATGAGCTCCCAGATCCTTCAGAAATATTCCACTGAAGTGGAGGCCTCCACTAACCATCTGGTCAACCTGCATCTGCGGGCCTTCTATATCTGCCTCTCTCTGGACTTCTATTTTGATTATGACAATGTGTCCCTGAAGGGCATGGGCTACTTATTGGACCAGTTGGCAAAGTTATTGAGATGCATGGCAGTGCCCAGCATCTCTTGAAGGTACAAAACCAGCAGTTAGGCTGCACCGTCTTTCAGGATGTACAGAAGTCATCCCAAGATGGATAGGGTGAGACCCTGGACTCCAAGGAAACTGCCATGGTCCTGGAAAAGAGCCTGAACCAGGTTTTCTTGGATATGCATGCCCTGAGTTCTGCCAGTGCAGACCCTCATCTCTGTGACTTCCTGGAGAGCCATTTCCTAGATGAGGAGGTGAAACTCATCAAGAAGATGGGTGACCACCTGACAAACCTCTGCAGGCTGAAGCCCTTCCTCCAGCCAAGAGGCATATGTTTTATTCAACAACCTTGCAGCTCTCTAACAAGCTGAGAACCATCTGTAAACAATGAAGCTTTATACAGAAAAAAAGAAAGAAAGAAAGAAAAAAGTGGCATGGAGTAGATCTTTGGGAATTTGTTCCTCTTATCACCACCTTTCTGGGTCATGGAGCTTTTCAAAGCTGCTCTAGTCCTAAGTCAGCAAGAAGAGGTAGCAGCTTTAGGACAAGCAACAACTGTTTTTCTTTACTTCTAAGGAAATATACAATGCATTGGGGATTCTTATTCCAGTTACCTAACCCTTAGTGAATACATTTGGGATATTGGGATTAGAAGATATTTTTTTATAGACTTTATTTGGTCTTGTCTTCCATGGCTTTTTTTCTAATTTAACATTTTAAATCTTCACCCAAATCTGGTTTAGCTTTTTCTTATATAAGAGTCTTGTGTCTCTTTCTTTTACTTAGCCCTTTGAGGTGGACCTTTCCCATGTGTATCTTGCCTATACCGAGGAGAGCCTACGGCAGTCCTTGATGAAATTAGAAAGGCCACGGACTTCAAAGGGGAAAGCAAGGCCAAAGACTGGGAGAAGGTAAGAATTGCCCTTGAATCCCATGAAATGAAAGCATTGAGATATTCTAATTCAATACATTTAAAGGAAATTAAGATTTATTTAGTTAACATATTTTGGCTGATATATTAAGATAAAATCAAATTTAAGACTAGCATATTTAAGAAACACTGAGGAAAATAAAGAAACAAATAAATAAAATAAGCCAAAAAAAGAAATGGTTAGCTTCAAAGTCTTTATGTAGCTACAATTTGAATAATTAAATCTTGCTAAAGAAAGAAGGTCTTCCAACTTCTTAAGCCCCCCTGAGTAATAGAATTTATTTTCATAGCTCACTTTGTTCTTTCCGAATATGTAATAAATCATCTACTAGCTGGTTTAATTCCTATATCTTACACTTAATTCTTCTGGTGAGATGCTAATTTGCCTGGGTAGACTCCCAAGATATTCAGCTGGTTAATTTTTCTATCTTAAATATTGCCCAAAGAGCCTTGATTTCCTCAATTATCAGTTAAGGAAAACTTGTCTGACCATCTTTCCCATTCCTTCCGGCCCTGGTTTTGACTCATGGGTAGTCTACATGTATTGATCACACAAGTCTAGGGCAATTTTTTCTCCCTTCCCTTACATCAAGTAGTGTTTAGCTTATTTAAGTTGGTTGTAAGACTTTGGGGCTCCTGAAATGGTAGGAAATAATAAGCTTCTTTTTTCTGTATTTTGAGGACATGGGCTTTTGAGTTATATGTAGAGTGAAGCTGTGTGGTTTTAATATTTTTGTGTTACATAGTCTCACAGACACAAACCTGACATTTATAAATTTGGGATAATTGAACTTGGTGGGAGCATCAGTTGCATATTAAAAGTATAAAATTTTATATTCTTTATGACTTAAGCCAGGGGTTAAAAACTTTCATGTATCTACAGAAGTCATTCAGATAATGTTATTAAGTGAAGCAAATTAGTTATAAGACACATGGGTCCCTCTAGATTTATCTTTCAATTTTCCACATTTAATAGAAATATTTTCCTCTTAACTCTGCTGTAACAAAAACTACAATGCAAGTGTGGTGATAAATGGCAAGACAGCTGGCCTCAGTGTCAGAGACAAATAGGAAGTGGTAGGGACTGTGGCAAACTAGAGAGTTCTGGCTGAAGCAAGTGGTTGCTACTCTGTTCCTACTTAGTTGTGGGAATAGCATCCATCATTCCTGTATCTTCTCATTTCTAAAGAGAAGCCAGATATCCAGATTGTTTATGTGAAATCTCAGTTTTTAGGCAGC
The DNA here is from genome assembly GCA_029593785.1 of Cabassous unicinctus. Taxonomy (NCBI): domain Eukaryota; kingdom Metazoa; phylum Chordata; class Mammalia; order Cingulata; family Chlamyphoridae; genus Cabassous; species Cabassous unicinctus. Next base: position 32,432 of record JAQZBX010019381.1, read on the forward strand.
TTTTTTTAAAAAAACTATGTGGACCTAGAACGAACAGCTTGATAAGGTTTGGGTACAGTTTTCAGAATGCTTATTTTAAAATATATACATTTTTGTTCTATCCAAAAAAAAAAAGAAAAATTGGGGGGCCAACATTAATACATTAATAATACATACACAACAAATGATTTATTAATTTTACATTATATTAATAAGTTCAATGTGATATTCCTCATTGGCAAAGTTCAGTGTGCTAAGCAAAACTGCAACCAATGTGGTACATTGATGTAGCATTTCCATCATTCCCTACATAGGTATCTGTGACGTGTTGCCTCAGATGATTTGTGTCTCTGATTTTCAAATACACCTGTACCTTTCACATGCTATAGAAAACATAATCAAGTGGGCTCAGATCTGGCAAGGGTGCAGCCCCCTTACCTGGCCACGTCGTCTAGTTCAGTTTTGGAAATTATCATCTACCCGGTCCCTCATCATTCTGGCATATAGGGGTGGGATGCCATCCTCTTGCACCTACTCTGGGTGACCTTCCCCTCACCTGGGGTGGGGTGGGGCTTTAATTGATCACTTAACGTGGTAAAACTTGTCAAACACATTTGGCCTATATTTCCAAACTCTTGGCCTCCTGGTATTATCTACTACACAAGGTGTGGGTGTCTGCATCTTAGACTTTTAGGAAAACATTCACATTTTCTTTTTCCCTTCTCCAAACAGAAAGCGTTCCACAAAGCCTGAAACTGTAATTGATGCTTTACTTCAATAAATGTTACAGACTTAAAGTCACAGTAAAAATTAGTGATATCCTAATGCCTGGACAAAATCTTTCATTAAAACAGTGAAGACTTCTGTGTAATTTTGAATAATGGAAGCTGTAAATCGTGAAGTAAGACTGGAAATAATAATTTGCCTGACATCTTTTAGTCTATATATTAAGTTCATATAACATATTAAAATTGTACAACTGATGACTGTTCAAATTGTCATGTTACTCTTCAATTTGTATTATGCAGGGAAGATGGGGGAGCAGCTCATATTATAGAGAGTTGCAGTTTAAATATATGCGTAAATCTGTTAGCTATTTACTCCACTACTTTATATTTAGATTACTAGAATTTCAAAATAGAAAAAAAAATTATGTCCTGTTTTGCACATAAAAACTAGCAGACTGAATTGTCCTGTGTTGCACTGTTATATTTGAATGTATGGGCAGCTGTATATCCAAGAAATGACTCCATCCTCACACTAACCCTGCCCTGTCTGTTTAAATATGTCCTCATTTTTATACTACATTCACTGCATTTTAAGTGTGAGATGACTGATCTTGTTGGTCTTCTGCAGAACATTTTCTAATATGTCAGCCAATCTTTGGAAGT
>JAQZBX010019382.1:0-33841 GCA_029593785.1 Cabassous unicinctus
GGGGGAGTGGAATTACTTCCTACCTGGGAAAAGGGAAGGGGCTGCCAGAGAGGGCTAGAGAACCGTGTCTGAGAAACTTTGAATTATAAGACTCTTAGCTTCCGGCAGGAAGCTCTATCACATTGATCCAGTCTGTGTTGCAACAAATACACTCCAACTAGGCGATGAACTGAGAGCTGCCAAAGATCACCATCTTCTGGCAGACAAAGGAAATACATGTTAGAAAATTAAGTAAGAGAGGTTTTTTCCGGCCTTTATAGCTTCCCTCCCCAAGGCCATAGGAAGTGGGTCTGCAACCAATTACTGGGTCCAAAGCCCAGTTTTGAGCAACTAGCAGGGATAATCCTAACAATCCAGGTCTAGCCAAGAATCAAAGAGCGGTAATAACAGCCTCCCACCACTAAATCCCTACAAAAGAGGAAGAAATTAAGCATCTGAGTTTAACTACATGCTAATCAGATGCCTAGACAGCAGCAAAAAATTATGAACCATACTAAGAAAATAGAAGACATGGCCCAGGAAAAGGAATACATCAAAGCCCCAGAAGAGGCACAGGATTTGAAAGAACTAATTAGTGAGATGTGCACAAATTTCCAAAATCAAATTTATGAGTTGAAAGATAATATAGGTAAAGAAATAAATGGTATCAAGAAGACACTGAGCGAGTGCAAAGAAAAATCTGAAATCCTGAAGAGAAAAGTAACAGAGCTCATGGGAATGAAAGACACAATAGGTGAGATTAAAAAACCCTCACACAACAAATTAAATAAATAAAATAGATTTGTGTGCTAGAGTCAACATTTAATTGCAAAAATGATTATGTTAATTACTAAAGAAGACTTTAAAAGGTTTTCTCTAGAATAGATGATAATAATAAAAAATAGAAAAGATGATAATAAATGAAATAACAGGAGTGCCATCAACAAAATCCAGCAGTAGGAAGCTACTGGGCCCAGACACTTCAAAAACTAAATTATTTTATTTGGACCATGATTGGAAAAAACAAACTATAAAAATAAAAATCAGTGGAATTTGAACACTGACTATTTGATGATATTAAGGAATTATTAACTTTTCTTAGACATGGTAATAATATTGTGGTTATTTATATATACTGAAATATTTATAAATGAAATTATAAAATATCTTGTATTTGCTTCAAAATAATTTGGGTGGGGAGTGATAGCATAAGCAAGATTGGGTATGTGTTGATTATTGCTGAAGCTAGGTAATAAGTACATAGGGATTAACTATTTTATATATGTTTGAAACTTTCTATAATAGAAAATTAGAAAAGAAAATTTCAATTGAGAGAAAACATTAAGCTCTATGATTTTAGAGAAGGTGACTGGCTAAGTGCTAATAGCAGAGATAGCGTTTTGGGCTAAATTAAAAGCTAACTAAAAACTAGTAGTGAAAAAAAAAACTAACAGGGCATTCAAAAATCATTACTTCAAAATTACTCATTTTGAGAGAAAGTCCATGCATAGAAACAATATCAGACACTATAAAATATACCAAGGACAAAAGAAAGTTCAAACATTCAAGTAAAGGTCATTTCTAACTATTTACCTTGAGTTCCAGCCTTGTGGTATTTGCCTGACACCGGTAAGTGGCGAGAAGAAAGTTGTCATTTGACTGAGAAGAATTCAAAGTTAAGGATCAGGATGCATCCATATTTTTAACAACAAAAATAGCATCAATAATAATAATGGTTTTCATTTACTGAACTCCTATTATTTGAGTGTCACTGTGCTAAGTGCTTTGGTTTCACTATTAAGTTTTAACAGATAAAGAAACTGAGGCTATGAGAGGCTGGGTAACTTTCCCCAAAGCTGGTAAAATTGGAATTTAAATTTAGACCTTGAAGACTCTAAAGTCCATGTTCTTTCCACCTTGCCTTTCTACAATAACATTTTTAGACATTAAGAGTTCTAAAAATTTAACTGACAATGAAAACTCCTAATATTTATATAATAAAGGCATCTACAACATTTAATGTTGAATGTCTTTTTTTGATTTTCACAAATGTTTACAGAGGACTAAGAAATATCTCATCTCTATTTCCAACAAATAGCACAGTGTCTGGCATACTGTAGGTACTCAATAATGCATACTGTAGGTACTCAGTACATGTTTGTTGAATTAAATTGGAGAAGTCACTTTGAATATGATAGTTTCATAAATTGAAAATTAAACCATTAAAAATAGAAACAGATCTGAGTGCATGAATTACAAAATCGGGCAAAGCAATATGACAAATTTATATGCAATATTCATGTATTTTTATTTTCCAATTTTTATCGAATACCGGAAGAAATAAAAAGGATGCTAATATTGGAAAGAAAATTCAAATATTTTAATTTCAAATCATTTATACTTAGTAAATATAGAGGGTAGTTCAACATATCCATAAATCTGTTGTGTGATTAAAAACAAATGTTAGGTACCAAACTATTTATGGATGAAATGATACAGATTAAAAGAGATATGTCTGAGATTAGCTTTAAAATCATCTAAATTTAGGTTGAAGAGAACAATATAAGACGGGCCATATGTTGCCACTAGTGACGGGTACATGGAGATTATTATATTATTCTTTCTGCTTTGGGGTATACTTGAAATTTTCCATAATAAATTTTTAAAAAGCTATCAGCCAAGAAAATAGATTTTAAATAAATATAAAATACTAATTTCAAAGAATCATGCAGTCATGTAAGTAAAATAGGTCAATATTTCATAGTATTATAGGAATTAAAGATTTTAAGTTCATGTTAACTTGATTTTTCAAAATGGTCAAAAAGTAGTAGGCCCCAATCTTTTATTTTGTTCTCAAACAGGGTGATAAATCATATATGAGTAACGTAATATATCTGTTACAAAATCTCATCAAAAAGAAAAGCTTTACTATGAAATTACATGGAAAATTATAGTTTAATATAATTATTGACTTTTTCCTTTTTCCACTCTTCTTATTCTTTCCTCTTTTAAAATGTATAACTACCTGCCAATTCCAGTCACTATCTCCTTTTGCTCTGCTTTGCCTTCTCCAATGCAGCTAATCTAGAACTTATCTCTACCCTAAAATCTCTTTAGGATCCACACCAAGCTGCGAGACTGCTAGTTCTTTAGTACTAAGCAGAAAGAAGTGACTGTAGCAAGCATGTCCAAAAGCACTGGCACAATCTCATCCCAGGAGCTTTGCACACAGTAAGTGTTCAATAACGTCTGATGAATCAAGGTTAAGTAGGATTCAACAAGCCTAGAAAAATCGGGGAGGACTAGGAAGGGCAGGCAGAAAGAATAAATCTTGTTCAAATGTAGGGACGTGTGAAACTATAGCATTTTCAAGAAGTTTCAAGAACTTAAGTTTGGCAGAAAATAGAGTATATGGGAAGGGAGATAACAGCTGATGCTGGAGATAAGGTAGAAATAGTAACTAAATCATGCCATAATGAGGAAATGAGATTTGTATCCTGCAGGAAATAAGGAATCTTTAAAAGGTTTTGAGAAAAGAATTGACACAATGATGTTTGTGTACAGCATAGCCTGAAGGTGGGAGGCAAAACTGAAAGCAGATATACTGGTGAGTAGTAGTAGTTCAAGCAAGACAGGACGAGGGCCTGGATTCAGTTAACTGAAGTGGAAATGAAGCAGAATAGACGTCTGAGCCATGGAGGTAGAATTGACAGAACCTAGTGACTAACAGGATATAACAGATAAGAGAGAAGAAAGAATCTAGGATAACACCCAGGTTCTGGATTATCTGAGGACAGGAAAAGAAAGAAGAAGAAGATTTTGAGGGAAAGATTATGAAAGGAAAGATTGAAGGAGAAACATCAAACCCTGGTAGCATTTACAGGCTTTAATTAAAATAGCATAATAGTCTGAAGAATTCTTTTAAAACTTACCTCAGAATCACAGCTGCTAAAGCTTACCACAGCAGAATTTTTATCCACATCAAGTAAATCTATTGGAACATCACTCTACAGTCAATTAAAGAAAAAAAAAGTTAAGATGAAAAACCTAAAAATTTTCACAAAATATGTTTTATTTCAGGCTTATTCTTAGATCTAGTTTATGGTCATCTTTAAATTTGAGAGTATAAATTAAGGAAATTTATATTTGATAGTCTATACCTCCAGAATATAAATATAATAAAGAAGAAATATTATTTTGCAATTCCCTATACTTTTTAATGTGGATGATCAGAAATCATAGAATATAATCTCTCACTAGCCCCTTAAAATGACAACCCTCCTATTATTGTTGGTGCTAAAAATGTTACCATGGACTGTAAATAATCAAACGGTCATTCTGATTATATCAGTTCATTTTTGTCTATTTGAATTTCACCTGTAAAATAAAAGGAGATAATTTTTGGTCTCTTCTAGAGAGGTAGTTGCTAGGACAAGGCTGTTGCACTATGTTCTAGATGAATGGTGCTCTGGGTTGTCCCCCGCAGCATCCCTTCCAGCTAGTATTACTTCAAAGAGATTTCTGCCTTTAGTTTTAAATAATAATATTCTTATCTCTCCCTAAATCTTTTTAAAACTTGTTTCTTTCCTTTTCCATTTTTTGTTTTTTTCTTCATCCTGTCATTCTTTTCTACTCCCTGAATCTCTTCCAATTATAGGAAACAGATGCAAATACATTGGTGGAGTTGTACATTATTGTCCTTAAATTACAAACTTTAAGGCTTACCTACTTTGTCTATTGCCCCACCTTGAAACTACTGGGTTAATAACCAAGCTGTAATGTAAACTACCATTTTAGTGTATGGGGATTAAAAAAAAAATTCTAAGAGCATTAAACACGGGAGTTTCCAAGTCACATTGCTGTTAAGATACTCCCAGAGGGTACCCAAAAAAGAACATCCTTACTGGTTTCTCCTTTTTGACTCTTCCTGAAACTTAAATCCATCTGTCTTTTGTTTTTGAAAAATATGGGCTAAATAAAAAGTAAAGATGTAATTTAAATAATCTTTTAGCAAAGTGATTATCTAATAGAAGATTAAGAAGACAAAACATTTAAAATTACTGTCTAAAACCAAGTGCACAATATTAATTAGCACAAGTGTTTGCAAAATAAATACAGTCATAAAATATATGACTATATATATATGACACAAATATATAGTACAGTCTAAATCGTAAATATACTGTAAACCATCAAAAAATATATTTATATATACACACAAAGTCAATTAGCTATAAGCCCTTTACCTAAGAAATCAGACATTTTGCTTACCTGTATTAAGACATTATCTATTGCTGTCTGTACCTCTAAGATAAGGCTGTAGCTGGCATCATCTTTATTTAATGTAAATTTGTCATTTATACTAAATGAAGGTACTGCTGATTTTGCTTTGCTTGATTGAGAAGACTGTTGGTATTTCTCTCTTTCCTGCAGTACCTTATACTGCAGATGTTCCAACTCACTCCTAAAGGAAAATATATACAACACTGTCATCTATAAGTAGAAATATTTTAGGCTCAGAATATTTATAAACTTGAGGCACTTACTTCTACAAAATAGGTTTTTATTGGTAAGCTGGAACTAACATCAACAGGAATGAAATGTTTGCTTCTTGGACCAAATGATTACACATTATTTACCTCTAATATAAAAATGAAAACATCTACTCAGTCCCATATCAGTAATATTAATAAAGAGTTGTAAGTACAAAGGCAGGTTGTAAATAATCCATTCTAAGACATGAGTCTGGTTATGGTTGCAAACAGAATTAATTGTAAGGGAGACGGATTGTACTGAGGCACCGAAACAGATTTAATAATAAGAAGCAAAATGTGTGCCAGTAAACGTGGCTTTCAGCAAACAGTACAGGAGACGCACAAAATAAGGAGGAAAACACATAATGTTAACATTTTGGGGACCACAAGGTGATATGAGCCAGTGTTACTGCTCAAGTTTTACCAAGTGTCAGAAAGGATTCTGCAGAGATTGAACTATACAAGCATTGCTTACAGTATCTCCAGTTACAGTATTCCTTCAATGGGAAAAGCCATGTGCAAATGACGTCAATTGTTACTGGAATAGAGTATGTGGCCTAGCTAGCCCCATTTTGGGGGAAACGTCTGGGGGGGGAGCTTGGATGGGATCTGTACAATAAACAAAGGATAAGATTGTTTCATCCAAGAAATATTTACTGAGTGCCTCCTATGTACCCAGCAGTGTTCCAGGTGCTGACTAACAACAGAGACATAAACTTCTTGTGGAACTTATATTCCAGTGGAATCAGAAGAGAGTAAAGTTGGCTACAAATAAAAGGTATTGTATTGAGGATGTGAGATAGTCACTAGTGTTTCTTGGCATCCTTGTTCCATGAACTAGTATATCCTTGAGTGAATCTCGTATCCTTGTTGCATGAACATTATAGCTTGCTCTCCTGATGGCTCTGGTTACTAGCACTTGTGGAATCTTGCTGCCTTGAAAGCTTCCGTAGCCCTCAACTACCACCAAAAAAGACACCCCCTCTCCTAAGAGGTTAGGAAGGGTCAAAGTGGGGAAAGCAGTCATTAAAAGTTTCAACAACTCCCAATTCTTCACTGTATGAAAAAACTTTACATGAGGCTGGGGTGTCTTTCACAGGACCTGTCAAACTGGGCAGACCATGCAAGCAATCCTCTATGTCAAAGGGAGTCAACATTACTCAGTTCTAGTACAAAACTTATAAGCCAAAATTATAGATTCAGAGGGCTCCACAGGAAGAATGAACATTGGAATTAATGAGGAATAGAGACATTTGTGTTGGTTTCTTCCTAATTTCTAAAAAACACTGCAACTATTTATGGCTGAACAAATGAAAAAATATAATCCTTGATCTAACAAGTAGTTTGTATAAAATAAAACATACAAAAAGAATAGTTCTAACTCCAAAATATTAAGGGGCTTACTACCAGCCTTCATAATCTGATAAATTCATTTAAAAAGGCAATAAACCAATTAATTATACCATTCCATCCAATAAAACAACACAACAACAAAACACACATTTCATGAAATGTGGAGGGAAAAGAGCAAAAAGAAAATCCAAAGTTACCGTAAAGACGTAATTTTATTCTGCATCTCCTGATTAATTTTTAGTTCTTCTCCTGGCCCACTTTCCTTATGAACTGGTTCTGTTGTCATACCTGTAACCCACCCTGTGGAGATGAATTAAAATCATGCACCATTTAATGTTGCAAGTGTTATCAAATATCATACTTTGCGTAACTGACACCCCAAGATGGCCCCTTTGCTCACCTACATCAACCTCACATATCCCAAAGAGTTAGTCACTCTTCAAAATATAAAACAATAAATAAACAAAACTAAGCTGAGAAATATTCAAACCATAAAGAAATTACTTGAGCATTTTGTGATACTATTTTTTGCCTTAAATATTATAATACTATGATTCAGGAAATCTTTTGCTTTTTGACTTACAGTTTTAGTTTCAAGTATGGAATAAGTCAACACATTCTAGCAAATTCAAAAATAGCTGATGAATTAGAATTGTCTTTGAAAACAATTTTTTCATGGAAATTTAAACTCTTACATGACTATTGTGAAAAAGCAAAAAATGACCTACTTAACAGCAAGCAAGTTTTTCTAAGAAATGTATACAGTACAAAATATAAACTAAATTTCAGTAAATCTCTTTAAACCAAAGAATATAATTTAATTTCCAAAGATACTAGAGACATGCTAAGCTCTCTTTAAAAACTATTATTCAAATATTGGCTATTTTATAAATCAACCCATCTACTTCTCCCTCCTCTTAATCATCCAATAAAGTTTTTAATGCTGTAGATTAAGAATGAATTTCTATTAACACCTTTGAAAAAGTAGTCATCAAAAGCAATCTGTATCATAGACAGATGGAACCAAATTGATGGTTAAAAAACAGACCCTCACATATATGGTCAAGTGATTTTTGACTAGCCTGTCAAACCTACCCAGCTTGGGCAGAACAGTCCATTCAACAAATGATGCTGAGAAAATTGGATATCCATAGCAATAGAAGGAAAGAGAACCCCTATCTCACACCCTATACAAAAATTAACTCAAAATGAATCAAAAACCTAAATGTGAAAGCAAGAACCATAAAGCTTCTAGAAGAAAATGTAGGAAAATATCTTCAAGACCTGGTGGTAGGTGGTGAATTCCTAAAGGAGATAAAAGGAGAACTGAGATGGACTACTGATATTTAATGTATGTCGAAGTTTTAATTAGCTTTACTGTAAAATTGTGGAAATGTACAGAGGTGATGGTAACACATTATACTGAGTAACAGCTGGTTTATAAATGGGGATGTGGCTGAAAATGGTCGTCTAGGGATGTAAATGCCAATTGACAGAAAGCTAGGGAATAATCTAGGGACTGAACAGCACAGTAAACCCAGAGGTGGATGAGAATAGTGGTTGATGGTACAGATGCAAGAGAGTCCTTTATGAGCTAGAGCAGATGTACATCAGTATTGCAGGGTGGTGGGAATGTGGAGAAGCATGGGAAAAATACAACTGGAGTGACCCTATGGAGTGTGGTTAACAGTAATAAGGTAATATTCTTGCATCTATACCAAAGATGTACTGTGTTAATAATGGGGGAGTATGGAAAATGTGTCCCAAATATACGCTGTGGAACTGGTAATAATCGAATGATATTATCTCATAATCTGTAACAAATGTTCCACCACGGTGTGATGTGTTGATGGAGGGGTGTTGTTTGGGACTTTTGCACATGTGCATGATTGTTTTGTAAGTTTACAACTTCTGTCATAAAAATATATTTAGAATATAATAGGGTGGGTTGTGGGAAAGATACACCAAATGTAAGATAAGGACTATAATTAGTAGTAAGATTTTGACAATATTCTTTCATAATTTGTAACAAATGTCTCACAATAATGCAAGGTGTTGGTGGAGGGCTGATGTACAGGACTCCTGCACGATACCATTAATGTTTGCTTTGTAAGTTCACAACTTTTACTACACACTTGTTGTTTATGTATGTTCATGTATAAATGATATAAAAATAATAATAGGGTGATTTGGGGGAAAATACTTTGGTTAGTAGTAATATTTTGAGGATGCTCTTTAATCATTAGTTAAAAATGTTTCACAACAATGCAAGGTATTGGTGGTAGGGTGAAGTATGAGAGCCCTGTATGATGTTGTGTATGTTTGTTTTGTAAATTCACAATGATTACTATACACTTATTGTTTATGTATGTTCATGTATAAGTGATATACTTCAATAAATTTTTTAAAAAAGCAATCTTTAAAATCTACATTTTTTATTATTGATTCTTTCTCATAACTATCATTTACCTTACCTGAATATGTGGATACCACAATTTCATCATAGCCATCTTTCCCTACACAACCACCCTGGATAGATGTTACACTTTCAGACAAGGTCTAAAATAAATTGAAGATACTTCATTAATAACAAAAACTTCTCAGATATGTTAAAACAAGCCACAAAACTTATTTTACTGTCACTAGACATTCAATATATATTTACCAAATGCTTACTATGTGCAAACACTGAGATTAGAAAGACGAGCTGCACAAATGACAGAAGATTCCAGTGTTTTTAAATTTGGGGAAAAATGATTCTAGCATATTTGTGTGTACCACTCAGCTAACAGTATAGTCATCTAATGAGCAAAGAAAGTTTATTTATAGAATTAGGAAGCTTTAAAAAAAAAATGACATGAGCAAAACTCCCAAGAAATTTAGACTATTATCTGAATTCCACAGACCATGTTCCATGTGTTTTCTCCAAATAGTTTTTAGATGAATAAAGTAGATAGCCTATATGCAACCTTTAAGAAATTTGCTACTATGGAAAGAAAAGGTTTTTTTTAAGATGATTTGGGGTTTACATCTCTTTAAAATGATACTTCTCAACTTATCTGATAATAATCACTTAGCTGAATAGACTAGGAGTTTTCATTTTTAACAAGCATTCTAGGTCAGTAGTTTTCAAACTATTTTGAAAGCCAGCAATAAATTTTATATCACAATCCAGGATATATGTATTCACACATGAACAAACACAACATACATAAACTTAAAATGGACACTGTTGCACTCTGATATTCTAATCTATTCTTTTTCATTAAAATTATGCTGCTGGCATCTCAGTAATGGGTTTTGGCTAGCAGTCTGAATAACACTATCAGGTAATTCTTATCAGGAAAAGATGAGAACCATGATTTTAAAGAAAGGGGTGGAGGGAATGGACACCAGCATTAAGCCAGGAAATCAACAAATGCTAGTTCTCCTCACTATCCCTGTAACAGACAAACCCTGAGATATTACGCACATTAGGCTACTAGTTGGTTCCTAAGGAAAATTATTCAGGAGATACAAGTAGCAAAGGTTTGATTCTGAATTTAGATAAAGTTAGGCTCATAAGTGGAGTATAATATCTGTATTTTAAACAAGCATCCCAGATGATCTCATATACACTAGAAGTCTTCAAATTTCTTTGTTCATGTTCTCACTAAAGTAATTCTTAAAAACAAACAAAACAAAACAAAAAAACTATGAATCCCCCTGTACATTTTTTTAATTGACTTGAAAATTTTTCATGACAACCTAAAATGGTTACAAAGAATGCAATTTCTGGACAAACTGTTACACATAATCATTCCCTTAAAAAATGCAGAAAACAAATCCTTCTTAACAGTTGGAAATTTTACATCATTCCTTTTCCTTCTTGATTTTATTTTTTATTTCACTTCCCCTCACATAATTATATCTTAATATAATATAATATACTTATATGCTGATTTTTATATTTTTTATACTTCTCTTCAATCAAAAAAATATAAACTGAAAATTTTCACTTTTGTGACCATAAAGCTCGAATCATTAGACATTTCTATCACTGTGATTATTAGTGGCATACAAATGATCAAGACAAATATAAAAGTTTTAGTAAATAATAATTACAAAAAGCAAAATTCTATTGGGAATGTATCCCATGAGATGAATGGAAATTTATTCCCCCTTCTAATTATTCAGGTATCTTGGATGAATACTACTTATTGGTGGAATGAGCCTGGGTTCAACATCAGTTCTATTCTTATTTTTAACTTTTATAGATGTAAGCCCTGACCAATCTTCATCACCTAAAGATGTAGCTGGGAATAAAATTTCATTATTGAAAGTTCACTTGATTGTGTGAACATCTTCACAGTAATATATAAAATAAAACCAACTAATCTACCACCAAAAATGTTTTTTAATGATATATTATCTGACAACTTGATTATGTCCTCCTTCAATTTATTGAAAGCAAAATATTGGAAACCACCTGACTTGCAGAAGGATGTTTTACCCAGTCGACAGAGTCACACACATTGTCACTTTGTGAGTGGTTTATCAAGTGACAATTAATTGTAACTTTTATAGTTTCACATTACATTAACCTAATATACTCAGAAAAAGTTACAAAAATAAAATATTAATTTCTATACATTTTTGTCAATAAACATTTTCATGAAATGTTTTTATCTTCTGTAATTTAATATATTTTTGCCAAAATCTTTAACCATAGATTAATTTATATATTTTTTTAAAATCAGTCATATAGAACTATAAAGCCAGAGCTCCTAGACAAAATAGTATGCATATGGCTTATGCAAGAAAACATCATGGAATGCCGGTCAGGGAAACCAAACTCACAAAAAAGACTTTAGTCATACCTCAAAATATTGGCAAATGAATATATAAGTTTAAGTTAAAATAAGATGTTTAAGGTATGTATATATTCTTTTTTTATGATTCGCCCCTTAACTAATTTTTTCAATTAACCAACTACTAGGCAAGACTGTGTCAGACAAAAGGTCTTTTCCTTATTAGAAAACAACAGGGTGACAACATGGATCCAAGATGAGGCAGAGTATTTACAGCCTATGTATAAATCCTGAAAATGGTACCTCGGCCATTAGACAAAGAGAAGAAATAGTGGAAAGGTAAGATTTCTTAGTGCCAGCCCTAGCAGAGGAAGGGAAATGCTATATCATTACCAGGGATGATATCTATGGGGATTGAATCATGTCCCCCACAAAAGGCATGTTCAGGTCACAACTCCTGGTCCTATGAGTGTAGACCCATTGTAAATTTGATCTCTTCAAGATATGACTTAAGGTAAGGTGTAGCCCAGCTGAATCAGGTTGGGCTTTTGTCCAGATTATAGAGTCCTTTGTATAAGCAGAGCTAAGCCATGGGGAGCAGCTAGAAGCTGGAAGTCAACGGAATCCAGAAAAGAATGAAGACAGCACCATGTACATCGCCATGTGATAGAAAAGCCAATGTCATAGGTCACCTGCAGTCAGCCCCAGAACGCCACAGTCTTCAAGTAGAAAGCACCGCCTTGCTGACAACACGATTTTGGAATTCTAGCCTCAAAACTGTGGGCCAATAAATGACTATTGTTTAAGACAACCCATTGTATGGTATTTGCTTTAGCAGCTAGAAAACCAAAACAATATAGTCCTGACAATATGAACCTGATTCTTAGAAAAGATTCTAATTTATAACAGCACAGTCTCATTTATTTACACAAATATATAAATGTTACCCCTATAGTGTGTTATTATGCATTATAGAAACTAAGGCAAAATATTTAATACTTTGGAAATGTATAATACTATTTAAAACATAATAAAAAAGTAATTTATTATTCAGCTGGAAGGCATTAGTCTATTATTCAATCACAAGAGTAGTCTATGACATAATACAGAAGATTTTAATAATGTCAAAAGCAGCCAAATTTTTTAACCAGACACAAAATTTTAATATGTTCTCATTTAATAAAATCCAAGCCATCACAGACATCACCATAACTATTTGATGATTAAAAATTCTCTCAAAACATACTTAGTCTTTTAAAAATGAACTTACCTGATCAAATCGTAGAACAGGTTCATTTGCATTATCAAAACTATACACTTCCACCATTCCATCATCTCTCCCAACAAGCATATCTTGAACTCCATCACCCACAATGTCAAAGCTGTCAACACACAAAACACCTTTAAAAAAGAGTAAGTGATAAGTTATTAATAAAATAATCATAGTTAAGTATATACTGAGTGTATATCATATAAGAATGAAAAAAAAAATGTATATACCAAGAAAGAATGGGAAAAACAAACAAACAAACAACCTTTGAGTGTAATCTGTCACCCTTCTCCTTTCCATCCACATTCATCTATTTCCAAGACTTTAAATATAATCTATATGGCCCTGACTCCTAAGTTTACATCTCCAGCTCTGGCCTTTCCCCAGCACTCCAAACTCATAAATCCAAGGGCTTATTCAGCATCTTCTCGTAAGACGTCAGGCAACTCAAACTTTTCATGCCCCAAACAAAACTCTCCATTCCCCTCTTTACCAGCATTCATTCAACACTGATCCTCCCCTGGTCTTTTCCCATCTTAGTACATGGCACCACCTAGCTAAAGCAGGCCAAAAATCTAGGCTTCATCTCTTATTCCTCTTTTTTTTTTTTTTTCCTCATTCTCCATATCAAATCTATTATCAAATTCTATCAACTGTATTTCTAAAATATATACTAAAACTTGTCTTCTTTCCATTTCCAACTGATTTTTATGTAGTCAAGGCTACACATATCTCTAGTCTAGACTAGGATAAATTATAACAACTTCCTAACTGGGCTCCATGCTTCCACTTTTGACCTGTTTTTGCCAAAATCCATTCTCCATTGAGTGTTTTGTTTTGAGTAAATCAGATCATGTCACACCTCTACTTAAAATTCTCTAATGATTTCCCACTGCACTTAGATCAGAATTCAAACTCTTTTACAAGGTTTACAAAGATCTACACAATTTGGCCATCTCCAACTTCATCTCATACCATGCTAATGCATTTAAGCTCTACTAATCTTCCTACTAGTCTCAAATGAGTCAAGTTTACTTTAGCCTCAAGTCCTCTGCATTTATGTTTTTTCTCTTCTTGGAACAGTCTTCCCCCAAACCTTCAAATTGTTGACTCTCTTTCTTATTTAGAACTCAGTTCAAATTTCACCTCTTCTAAAATGCCTCCCTTGGCCACCCAGTCTAAATACAGCCCTACCCCTTCCACCATCACTCTCTAATTCCTTGCCTCGTATTTTCTTCAGATGACTAGCTGAAGCTATGTTATTTTTTTATCCTCTGTCTTCCCCAACAAGTATTTGTTGAAGGGATAAACGAATATATGAATAAACATCCCATACCTATAGCCATCTCACCACCTACCTTATAAGGTATAAATTTCACTTAGAAAGGTATAAATTTCTTAAAAAACAGGAATGTTCCTTAACACACTGCATTTCTTTACTAACTCATACCAAGTACTCCCAGATTCTAATAAATGCCCTACCCCAGATAATTAAAAATTGATATTAGCATAGAATGCTGTTTTAGCAGGACATTAACCCATCTATTCCAAACTACTATTAACATTTCTTATTTTTAAAAAATAATCATGCTAATAGTACGATAAAATTGTTAAACAAATAGTAGATAAATTCGAGCTGGCTCTGGGAATTGCTAAATGTCTGCTGTGGAATGTAAAGAAATAAAACAGTATGAATTATATAATCCAGGGTATTTTATTTAATAATCACTGAGATTTCAGAATCTGAACTTCATCAAAAATATACCTCCCCTCTTTTTCTCATTTCGAATTTCCCACTTGTGCATTGGTTTGGATGTACTGATCTGAACAAGTCCAAGTTTTCCATCGGATGTTCCAAACAAAAGGTCTTCTCCAGAGTCACCTAAGTTATAATTAAAATTAACATATTATATTTATCCCATGAACTTGTAACATTTCTTTAAAATTAAAATATGTTCACATATTTTGATTTATGTGTAAAAAATCTTTTTATTACAAAAAGACAAGAAACAATGTGGGAAGATGGATATATATTCACAGAATTTTACAGCCATAGGATAAAAGACTCTCCAATTTTAAGATGAGGAAACCCAAAACTAAAGTTCAATTACTCATTATTGTTAGTTACTGGCAAGTTCTCAGAAGAAAACTGTTTCAATTCCAGTTCATTTTATTTCTACAATTTCCCATTGCCACTTAATATTTTTTGTAAACACATATCATTAGGAATCTAAAATATCTACACAAATAACATAATGCACTTCCTTATTTGATTGTGAAATATGAAATTCTGATTACCTCCATTTCCATTGTGAAGTGCTAAGACAGTAGGTGGGCCAGGAACTTCAACTTCATACATAACATCAGATCCCTAAGGGAGAGAAAGTATTTTAAAACTGAAACAGAAACTAGAATATAGGTTACCAGAAGCTGGGGTTGGGGAGGAATTGAGGAGTTAATGCTTAAATTGTACAGTGTTTCTACTTGTGTTGATGGAAAAATTTTGGTAATGGATGGTGGTGATGGTAGCACAACATTGTGAATATAATTACAGTACTGAATTATATATTTGAATGTGGTTAAATGGGGAAATTTTAGGTTTTATATATGTTACAAGAATAAAAAAAGAAAATAGGACTGTACAACACAAACAGTGAACCCTAATATAAACCATGGACTATAGGTAATAGTACAATTTTTAAAATGTTTTTTCATCAATTGTAACAAATGTACCACACTATTGCCATGTGTTAGTAATAGGGTGTTAATCGGAACTCTGCATTTTATGCATGATTTTTCTGTAAACCTACAACTTCTCTAATTTAAATAAATTGAAAAAAAAAAACCAAAAAACTAAAACATAGTACAAATTTAAAATAAAACTCACTCCAGTTAGAGGCAGAATGACCTGCTATTTAGATAAGAAAACAAGCTAGACACTTTGGTCATTTTTTAAAAAATTTTGCTACTTGCAATACTTGTCAGTGCACAGCATCTGTGAAATAGTTAAAGCAAATGAGGTAGAAGTACTTATACTGACTTGGAAATAATATCCATGATATATTACTCAAAGAAAAAAAAATTGCAAAAGTATTATATATATATAGTATAATACTATTATTGTTAAAAAATGTAAATGTATATGAGAGAACCATATGCTTTACCTTTTATTTAAAATATAATTTTAAAATTTAAAAGATATGTACATATAGCTATATAAACACAAAGAATACACACCAAACTTAACATAAGCTACCTCTGGGGGTTGGGAAGGAATATGTAGGGAAGAGGAAAAGACTTCAATTTCTTACTTTCCACAAATACTTTGCAATTTTTTTTTTTTTTTACAATAACCATATAAAAGCATATGGAACTTCTGTTAAACAAAGCAGAATCCCAGAGTTCAACACTAGCCAGTTCTTGTTAAAAGCATAGTTGAAACAACAGATATTTAAGAGCTTAGGCTAGGAGTCAAGCTAATCATTGTTTCCTCTAGAATGACCCTTGAATAATATTTTGATTCTCCACAAAAAAAATATCTCATAGAATCACTGGATTTTTCCTTCTACAAAAAGGCTGATGGCAAAAAATGTTCATTGCTCTGAAATTCCAAACATTGAGATAGCCTGTGGGGACATACAACTCACAGCTAAACTTTTTATTTAACTGCAGCTATGATGAGCCTAAGTTTCTCATCCAATTAATCTATCTACCTGTTATATACAATTTACATTTAAACTTTATTTAATGGTCCTATAGTGTGTTTGTGTGTATTTTATTGACAGCCACTTTCAAGTAGAGGTAGAAGTAATTATTATTATTACTAATAGCAATAATCTTAAGCAGTTGCTTTAACCAATCATGGTTTTTAAAGAAATATAAAGATACCAAAGAGATTTTTCCCTTCTCTCTAACACTTGTTTATTTATCCAGAATATTTACTAAGTGCCTACTCTTTTCCACAAAGTGTCATGAATGCTGGAAAAACTCAAATTATATTACTCTGATCTCAACTATTTCTTGTTAAAGCCTAACAATATCTCCCCAAATCCTCCTTTAATTTGATTTGAGGGTGAGGGTAGTGATGGAGGAAGAAGACAAGAGGAGAAAAGCTGGAAAGGGTTCTCTGGAGAGAAGATACTCCATTCTGTAGCAACTCAGAAAATGTATATGGGCATAACCTTTTTCTTCCAAAACATGGCCAAAGATCTCAAAACATTTGCCTCAAGTACAAAAAAAAATTAATTGATTTAAAATATAAATGAATAAACGATGGACTTCAATTAATAGTACAATTATAAAAATGTGCTATCATCAATTGTAACAAATGTTCCACAGAAATGCAAGGTGTTTGTGATGGGGTGGTATATGGGAATCCTGTATTTTATGCATGAGTGTTCTGTAAGCCCACAAGTTATCTAATAAAGAAAAAAAATTTTTAGTACAGTCAATAAAAATACTGTAATCAACAATCAAAATATATTAAAATATTTTTCAGATATAATTTTATGTAGAACATTTAAAGTAGTAGAGCTCACTAAAGAAATTTATCTCCAAAGTATACAATGTTCATAAATATTTATTAAGTAAATCATGCAAAATTATTAAAATGCAAATAACAGCACCTGTAAAACTCTGAGCACTCTATCCTGGCAGGCCAATACTGGAGTTATACAAGGTAATCTTTCTACTGGTAGACAGATGACGTCATTGATTTTGTCCCCAGAAAGATAATAATGTTGATCTTTGCAGTCACAATAATGGTTATAGATGTAACTTGCACTGAGAAAGAGGTCTGAGCCAGATATGTGCCTGAGAATATTAAAATAGTAATCTTAAGAAATCCATATATTAAAAAAGAAGCAGAAATGAAACCAAAAATTTACAGTTTACTATCATTCTATCACAGACTAAAGAACACTTTTTTTCTGTTCATTTCCCCCACTTACTTCCTAGCCTTTTCAACATAATACTGTTCCAATTTTGAAAGCCATAAATGAGGTATCTTAAGCCCTTGGGCGTCTCAATAAAAACTGAGGTGAGGAAGCGGGTGTGGCTCAATGGATAGAGCACCCGTTTACCATATGAGAGGCCCCGGGTTCGCTTCCCAGCGCCTCCTTGTGAGGGCAGGCCGGCTCGCGCGGTGCCGTGGGCTGATGCGGCAAGACCTCACAGCAAGGGGGAGATAAGCAGACACAGAGAAGACACGCAGCGAATGGACACAGCAACACAAGCAGCAAGGGGGGGATAAATAAATAAAATAAATAAATCTTTAAAAAAAATAAATAAATAAATAAAAATAAAAAATAAATACTGAGGTGAATGTTGTATATATGTTACCACAATTTTAAAAAATCATCTAAGGAAAATAAAAGTGACATGCAGAAATAATAACACTCATTAAAGAAATGTCTAAAAACAACTTTTGACATGTATTATCTCAAGTAACCCTCAGAGTGCCTCTATGGGGAAATTTTCATGCATTATTGTCATTTGCAGCCAAGGAAACTGAGCCTAAGAGAAATTACAAGATTCCTTAAGGTTTCACAGCTAGGGAGTTGCAGAAGTAGATAAGACTGGAACCTAAAAACTCCAAATCGCATGCCCTTTTCAGTACACAAACTTTCTCCCAGAAAGGGAGGATTTTGATAAGTTGGAAAAGCGTAAAAAAGACATCAAGGAAGACAACAGGATACGCTCTTATGAAGTGGAAAGAATCCATAAGAAAAAAAAAAAATGACGTCAGAAAACCTGAAAAGAAGGACACAGATGATAACTTAGTTTTCTATACCTGAAGACAATTGCTATGCCCAAAATAACTTTTTTTTGTATGTGTCCTAGGTGATTTACATGTATTAGCTTACTTAATCTTTACAGCCCTAGAAACCAGGGACAATTATCCCTTTTTACAGGGTGAATAATAAAATGTTGAATAACTTGTCTAATGGGACACAACTAGTAAACAGTGGAGTGAAATGCAAATTGGGTAGTTTAGTTAGAGTTACCTTTCTTACTACCATACTACATTATTGGAATAGGCTATCTGAAGTGAATCTACTTTAAACTAAAGTATAAATGGTGGAAAAATGGTTTGATTAGAGCTTTATGTTAAAAAAAAATAGCTCATTTCAAATTATATTTAACAAAATTTAAGCAATAATCACAACTATGTTCTACTTCTTAGATTGAATCAAATTTTCACTTGGAGGAGTTGAAATTTTTCACAAAAATTTAGACTAGTATAATCTGTCTTTCACTTCTAGATTGCTTTCACTGATCATAAAAAGGGTCATTTTATTCTAAGGCTTTATCAGTTTTTCCACCCCCAGGTATCTTTACAAATTTTTGATACTGAAATTATTCTCTGAAGAGCTTATCCTATAGTAAACCTCATTGACTTCCTCTTCCATTATTAAGTGGCCTCTCTTTGTGACTCTGCATATGATTCCAAGAGTCCTCTTAATATCATTTTTATCAATCTCATGAAATCTTACATCTTTTTCAAGAATTTCAACTTCATTTTGAAATTAATCTGCATTATTCTGGCATTATACTTGCAGAAGTACTATTTGGCAATGACTTTTGTTGACAAGAGTGGGGACAGATGTCAGCCTCAAGCAGGGAAAGATGTGGCCAATTTTTTAACTGGTAAGTTCCTTATTGAGTATTTTCATGTTATAACCTTTGTTTCCCTAAGCAACCTTAACAGTGTGGGGATTCAGATAGTAAATATCTAAAAATCCAGTAAAAAAACCTTTCTATCCCACCTCTGCCAACCTCCATAAAAACTTTAATAAACTAATTAAAGAACTATTAACTAGGATACTCCTTATCTTCCTCACACTTCTACTCACATACCTCTTTGAATAGAGGTATGTTATAATAAACATATTACAACTTGACTTCTAAAATCAAAACTTTGATTTTAGTATTCCACAATTATCATTGGCCACAAATACCAACAAAAGCATTTCAATCGTGTTACATTCCTGTTGAACCACTGAAATTACTTGCACTTGCCATTGTTTAATTCTTATTTACTCTCATAAACCAAGGTTTTATATCCCATCCTTGGTATTCACGAGGTATTTGGAAAGCTGTACATTATACAGAACTCTGGACTGAATCAGTAGTTTCTAAACCCAGGTCTAGCTGCTTGTATAACTTGGCTGCATGAGATTCAAATGAAGAACTTTTTTTAAAAACCTATTCCTGGTTACTAATACTGATTTGGCAAGTATGGGGGGTGAGGAAGGCAAGGAATCTTTTTTTTTTATCTTTCCAGGGGATTCTCATAACTAACAGGTTTAAGAAATACATTAGATGAACTTTAATCCAGCCCCCATGATTAAAAAACTAAAATTTTCATCACAAAATTTCACACCTCAGGAAGCCTTCAAGGCAAAGGTTCTTAACCAGCAGTCTGTGTGCCTGAACTGAAATTCAAAAAACATTTTTGTGGGAATATGTTGGTACAGGTGTGATAGATTTATTAAATAATACACAGTACAGCATGGACTTAGTAAGGCGTCTGCAGTTTTCACCTGACTGGCAAAGGGGTCCATGGAACAAAAAAGGTTAAGAACCCCTGCTTTAAGGGAGTTATTTTTCACCTACTTGATTTACCTGAGATTATACTCAACTGGTAGTTACCAACTTTGACTGCCAGTCTTTTAAAAAAATGATGCTAAGAACCAGAACTACCAGAGATAGCCAAGAAACAGGAACCTAAATATCTGGAGATTTCTTTCACTTTTATATTTATGCCTCGATCATGAATAATAACTGAGCCAAGTAGTAAAAAATGAATTTATAAATACTATAAAGGTCTTAAAATGAAAACATTTCAACAGCCAATTTTGCATTGCTTCTAGTTTAAATTTAATTTCTGACTAATAAAGTATCTTTCGTCAATTTTATTTGCCAGAAAGCCTATTAAGATAGGATACTGACCAAATGTTCCACTTCTAAACAAAATATTGTAATTGGATATGTAAAAATGTTTAAAAGATAACAAAAAACATACATAGCTTTAATGCTTTCAGTGAGGTTTGTTTCAAAAGAGAGGAACTGTTTTCCTTTCTTTGTGAAGCCTCTAATCTCAGATCCTGAAGCAATAAAAATTTTCTCTTGAGGTGTGTTAAGAATGCCTCCTAGTTCCAGCCTTGCAATCTTCTGCCCTGGTAAAGTCTTGAACACTACCTGAAAAAAATTGGTGGGGAAAAAATTAGGTATACAAATTGTTTTATTGTAAGCCTGCTCCTTTAACAAAAAAAAAAAAGTTATTATTTTAAACTTACAAAATATTATAGCACCATTATGTTGAAACACCTTTAATATAAAAATCTTTTTAATTTAGTGGGGTTTTTTTTGCTAAGTATCTTCAAACTTTGGCATATTCATTCCCACACATATTTAATATCATTAAAGTCTAAACATTTGCAAGTCAAAGTATGGTTCACTAAGCAGCAGCACTGGCGTCACTTAACTTATTAAAAACGCAAAATCTCAGGCCCTACCCCAGGATCTACCAAATGAGAATCTGCATTCCCCAGGTAGTTCCTACATACATAAGAGTTTGAGAAGCACTGATTTAGAGTTTGAGAGGCACTGATTTAAACAATATTCCTGTCTACAGAGAAGTCCAATTAGAAAATTCTTTAGTTAGGTCCAATGTACATTTTTTACATAACTTTAATCATCTTTTGAAAACTAATCTCTCCTGGCTTCTTTGCAATTTTTATAGATTGTTGTAGCAAAATATTTTAAAATTACAGAGTTGACTGAAAATATAATTACATGACTTAATACCAATAATCATATCTCAGTATTTAACTGGAAACAACATTCTCACCATTCATTTCTTCCTGGTTATTTTCCATTTTAATATTGGCACCCGTTTCTATCTCTCCCTCTCCTCACCCTCCCAATGACTTTATACACAGAGAATAAAACATCTGGAAGGCCACATGAATCAATGTTAGCAGTGGAAACAATGGGTTTCAAGTAATTTTCACACTCTTCATCTTTCTGCAATGTCCAGAAAAGGTACAATATCAAGGTTCACATCTCAGGCCCACCACTTGAAAACTATGACTTGTGAATAGGATGGGAAAGTCAATTCCTTGATTACGTTATGACACAGGGCAAAAGCTGGCGGGATAGTCACTTCTGTGATCATTCTACATTACACTGGTATAAGACTCCATCTTAACAGCCTGGAGAGAGTCCTGCTGACTGAAGAAGTTAGTTACCATGTTGTAAGAAATTGAGGGAGTCTCAGGAGTCCTCGACTAACAGACATCAAGAAGACAAGGACACCTCAGTCTTACAACAGGAAGACACTGAATTCTGCCAACAGGCAGGTGAATTGGAATAGGACCTCGAGCTCCTGAAAAGAACACAACCTGAATGACACCTACACTGCAGCTATGTGAGACCTTCAACAAAAGATGTAGCTAATCCTGTGCTGGATTGTGAGATAATTGTGAGACAATAAATGTGTATTGTTTTGTGATTTGTCACACAGCATAGAAAACTAACACATCACCATGGACTGCCAAAGGTGCCTTCCAAATAGCTAGCATATGACCGCTGAGCTTGCCTGCTGTCAGATACTCATATAACTACTTTCCACATGACCCATTTTCCATTGTCTGTATTTTAGAAAATTTTTAACCTAAGTGTATTCAATAAGTAGCACATTTCTCTTTTAGAAAATCTTTTCCTCCATCAAAAAAGCTACACTTACCACTGCTTCTCCTTTCTTCATGCCAAAGCACATAACTACCCCATCATGATCTCCAATAACCACCTGTAAAAGATTAAAGAGAATCTAAAATTACTACTATTATGCCCTATTAACTGGAAAAATAAGACAGTCAATATAGAAATTATTACTTTAAAAGTAGAGATCAATGACTGGAGAAGGAGGATGGTCCATTGATGGGCTCTTGATATTGATGACTATGCTTGTGAGCCTTTGCTCTTGAAATTGAAACTTAGCCTAGTGTTTTGGGGTGCCTAAGAGTTGCTTCCTGAAGGCCTCCTTGTTGCTCAAATGTGGCCTCTCTCTACGCCAAACTCAGCATATAAATGCATTACCTTCTCTCCAGCATGAGCTTCCCTGGCACCATGAGATTTCTACCAAGCACCAACTAGCAATGCAACTGGAAAAAGACCTTGAATAAAAGGAGGAAAGGGTAAAGACAAATGAGTTTATGTCTAAGACACTTCAAAGTGAGTCAGGAGGTCATCCCAGAAGTAACACTTATGCACATCTCAGCAGGATCTCCTAGACTGCCAAAGTGGATACTACCCCAAATAGTGGGGCTCCTGAGTGCTCTGGAGAATCCCAGGTCCTATGGTCAGGGCAGATAGCTCCGGAGTTTGGTGACTTGCCAGTGCTCCTGAAGAGTGACAGAGTTGGACTCAGTAATAGCTTCCCTACACATGGCTCATCTGTCCCTTCTTTTTTTTTTTTTTTAATTTATTTATTTATTTAAAAAAAAATTTTTTTGTGGGTAAAAATCAAATTTTTCACAATACATACAAATATTTGTAAAATGATATATAAATACATATGTATATATTTGCATTTGTTTACATAAATGTTTTACATATATATATATGTATTTTGAACCTATACTTGGTGCTGGAGTTGGTAGGTGTACGTTCAAGAGACTTGAATCTTTGTGCTGTCCATGTGCGAGCTGGGCCCTGAGCCTCAGCAGAGTTGCAACACATACTCTCCAATTCATCGGACTCACCCAGGACAACTAACAAGGAGGTGAGGATTGACAACCACCATACCAAGGAAACAAAGAGAGCCGACAACTGCAAGTAAGAAAGTCTCATTCATCGGCTGTATGGGATCGAAGCCCCCTCTCAATCTGAGGTGGAGTGGACATCACCATACCAGAATCCTCAGGATTGGGGAATGAACTATGGACTAGAGTAGACTTACTGGTATTCTACTATAGACTTATTGTGATTCTATCAATGGAAGAAATCACAATATTGATGTGGAGGCACATCATGTGCAGGGAGATGGAAAAACAGGTATAATATGGGAGCCTATTCGGGATTTGGGAATCGTCCTGAATGACATTGCAAAGACACATATAGGTGATTATATATCTTCCCATAACCTGCAGAATTGTGTGGGAGAGAGTATAAACTACAATGTGAACTATGGTCCATGCTCAGTGGCAATGCCCCAGGATGCGTTTATCAATTTCAATGAATGTGCCACACTAATGAAGGATGTTGTTTATGTGGGAGGGTGTGGGAGGAGTAGGGAGCAGGGCATATGGGAATCCCTATATTTTCTGTGTAACATTTATGTAATCTAAGTATCTTTAAAATTTTAAAAATATATATTAAAAAAAAAAAAAGAATATTTAAAGCTAGATTCAACTTCCTTTTCTTTAATGAAAATAAATGAAATTTCATCTGACATTTTGGACCTAGATATCATGCCTTATTCCTATTATATGAGAAACATGAATTTCTAGATACAAGATTCCCATCATTTAAAGATATCAAAAATGTTATCCTCCCTATTTAACCACAACTTATTTTTATTTATGAAGTATTAAAGGAATACACAGGAGATATATAATGGCCTGCACTGTGTAAACTACAATGTACATTGTGTAATGCACATTGTGTAAACTACAATGTAAACTTTAAGCCATGCTTAGTGGTAATGCTCCAAAATGTGTTCATCAATTGCAATGAATGTACCTCACTAATGAAGAATGTTGTTAATGTGGGAAAATGTGGGAGGTGTGGAGAACGGGACATATGGGAATCCCCTATATTTTTTATGTGACATTTGTGTAATATAAGTATCTTTAAAAATAATTTTTTTTAAAGGATAGGCATTGTGAATGTAATTAACACCACTGAATCATATTCAGTATACATATACAAGTATATAATTGTTTACTTGAAAGTGGTTAAAATGGAAAATGTTATATTGTATTTATGTGCCACAATAAAAAATTTTTAAAAAAAGAAAAAAAAAAAGTTGAGATCAGAAAACCTGGGAAAAATACCTCCCCCCACAAAAAAAAAAAAAAATTCTCCAAAGATTTAGAAGAGCCCAAAGACAAGACTAAGAAGAATGCAAATAATAATAATAATATAATCAGAAATTACAGGAAGGTCATTTATTTTCCTTAACTGGAAGCTACAAATATCCGAAGTTACCTTTCAAAACAGATTATCAAATAAGATTGTGGATGAACCATTTGACAATTTTTTAAAAATCTTTTTAATGGAAAATATCTAACATAATACACATTACATCCAATCCCAAGAATTAGAATATAAACATACTTTTCAACATTATTAAACTGACCACGTATTAGGCCATAAAACAAGTCTCAAATACCAAATAATTGATATTGATATTAGTCCACTGATTCTTAACTTTCTAGGGGATCACAAATTTCTTTGCATATTTAATGAAAGCTATGGACCCTCTCCCCAGTATAATGCACATTCACAAATAATTATGCATGTTTTCAGGGGGATTTATGGACTTTGTATAGGCAGAGATTTATTCTGAGATGAAATTGTGTAAGAATTTGTAAGATAATCATCTACTATAGGGACTGTCAAACTGTGGTCCCTGGATCCCCAATGTTCACTAATACCCTTCCAGGGATCTACAGAGCCAAAACTATTTTTGTAATAAAACTAAGGCTTTAAAATTTTTTTTATTAGAGAAGTTGTGGGTTTAACAAAACAATCATGCCAAAAATACAGGATTCCCATATACCATACTATTAGTAACACTTTGCATTGTTTGGTGTGGAACATTTTTAACAATTGATGAAAGCACATTTTAAACCTAAGTGTAGTCAGTAAGTAGCACATTTCTATAAACCACTATAGTCCATGGTTTAACTCAGGGTTCACTGTTTGCAAAGTGCAACTCCATGGATTTAAAAAAAAAAAACTTTTTTTATTCTATTTAAAACTTAAGCTTCATTTGTCTTTTTCACTGGGTTGATCTTTGCACTGATGGTGCAAAACTTTAGTGGGTAAAATAACCAGAGCTTGGCAAGAATCGAAACAATGACACCAAACTCTATCAGTGGTCATTGTATTCTTTACTCTCATGCCAAAAAAAAAAAAAAAAAGCTAAGGAGAAATTCTACCTTTTGTGTAGCTCTATGTTTTGAGGCAGGAAGTAGCTTCATTGTCTTCTGAGAGGTCACTCCCACCTAAGAAAAAAAACCAAACACCTTGTGAATGTTTTCTTATACACTGTAATTTGAAGTTACTACATCAGATTAAAAGAAACCGCAGATTCAAATCAGTGAGTGAGCCTTATTTTTTATACTGCAATTAATTACTGATATGGCATAACTACTACTATTACCAGTAATGAACTTATTTTCTTAGAAAATACATCACAAAAGTCAGAATATAGGAAACAACCAAAAATAGTAAAATTATCCTGTAAAGTTGTCAAGTCAAAAATAATTATGTGATATTACTGACAAGGTGCTTCATGAAAAAATACTTCTGGAAATCTTCTTTTATAACTTTATAGTACTTGTTGAAAAGTTTTTATAAAGTGATTTAAAACTTTTGAAAATAGATTACAGTTATTATTTAAAATGGAACAGGGGAGCAGATGTGGCCCAAGCAGTTGAGTACCTGCCTCCCACATGGGAGGTCCCAGGTTCAGCTCCCAGTGCCTCCTAAAGAAAACAATGAGCAAAAACAATGACCAGAAAACAAGGAAAAAACAATGAGCAAAACAACGAGCAAACAGATGAGGGAGCCAACTCAGGGGAGCCCATGTGGCTCAGTGGTTGAGTGCCAGCCTCCCGCAAACAAGGTCCCAGGTTCAATCCCTGGTCCTGGTACCTCAAAAAAAAATAAAATAAAAAGGAATAGAGGAGATTTCTACTAAAACAGCAAACATGTTGATGATAACATCCAATCCAACTGAAGGTGAGGGTTATTTTACCTAAAGTACAGAGGATTAAAGCAGCATGGCTTGTTCAAGGGACTGTTGCTAGTGGTACATAGTTAGAGGAGGATGGAATAATGGAAGAGAAGTTGAAGAATAAAAAGATTATGAAAGAACTTGCATGTAGTATAGAGCTATGATTTGATTCTGTATTCCAATGAATAGAATTAAAGTAGTAATCTATTCAGATTTGTATTTTTGAAACATAACTCAGCAAGTGTGTGAAGGATAGACTGGAGGGAGATGTGGCTGGATGAAAGAGCCCAAAGAGGAGGAAATTTCAATTATTCACGCAAAAGAGGACAGTAATAGAGAAAATGGGACAGATTTGAGAGCTATTTAGGAGATAAAAGCAGCAAGGTGTGGTGACTAATACCTAGCAAGACTCATTAGATTTCTATTTTGAGGGAAATTGTACCACTAGCCAAAATAGGAAGACTGGAAAAGGAGTAGATAGAGAAGAGGGGGAGATTATATTAATTCAATTTTAGATATATTTCTTTTAGGCTGCTAAAAGAAATCCTGAGGCAATACAATGTAAATGAAAGAGCACTGTTTTAGTTTGCCAAAGGGCTGCCAATGCAAAGTACCAGAAAACTGTTGACTTTTATAATGGGGATTTATTTGGGGTAAAAGCTTACAGTTTTAAGGCCATGAAATGTCAAAATTAAGGCATCAGCAGAGACACTTTCTCACAAAGTCAGGTACTGTTGATATTGGCATTGTTGCCACGTGGTAAAGCAAAATAGCTCCCGATCTCAGAGGAGGTCTCTGTCTTTCCCTCCAGAATCTACTGTCGTGGAGCTGCTCTGAGCAACCAGGCATAGGGCTTGTCTTTCTGGGCCTCAGCTATTTGAGCCTCAGGGGCTCCTGTTTTCCTGCAGTCTTCTCTCTCACACAGCAGACTCAAATATGGCAGCTCCCTTTTCCTATATCTGTCTGTCTGTCTCTCTCTGTGTATCCATTTATATCAGCCCCAGCAAATGGGCAGAGACTCAACTTGAGTCATGCCTCACTGACATAGTCCAATCAAAAGCTCTAAAGCAATCTTATCAAGTAATCTAATCAAAGGTCCCTCAGCTGAATTTAATGCAATCAATATATACCCAGAAGAATATATTAGTTTACAAACATAATCTTCTCTTTTTGGGATTCACAAAATAATTTCAAACTGCCACAAGCACCAACTCTGGAGTCAGAGACTGTTTCAAATATCAACTCCATCACTTCAAGAGGGAACTTCCAGTCAAACAAGACGATGACATAAGAAGTTTCAGGTTTCCATTCCCCCGCAGAATCTTTTAACAACTAACAAAACTGACAGAGTCATCTTCCTCAGATTCCAGAAAATAGTTAAACAGTTGCAGTAACTGGGCAAGTGCCGAATCAAGAAAACAAAACTTTAAAATGGTAGGAGAAGCTTGAGGCCCACTTGCTAGTTACTCCCCCATCCCTCCACAACATGAGGTGGCACCACCCTGCACTCTCATTCTGGGTCTGTGGTCTTGTTCTGGAGGGAGGAGATGAACCTCTATCCACATATGGGGTGCCCGTATGTAGGTGCCAGTCTATCGGATGGCAGTGTGAAGGACTGAACCGAGACACTCTTCTCTGGCTCACACTCCCAGAACTTGCCCTGCAGGCAGAAGCGGCTTGCTCATAGCTAAAACAGCGTAAGAAACAATTAATTCAAAGTGGCTTGACACAAAGGATTACTGGCATCAAGACATGCAACAGATCATTTGGGGTGGGGGACAGTCTATTTCATGTGTGGTACAGGGGGCATTCAGAGTCCTGTAAACAGTGGAATTCCTAAGAGCACGAGCTAGTTCATGTCCAAGATAAGAGGCAGGTACAGAAAACACGCAGAGCACCTTGCACTTCTGCCTCGCTGCTTTTCTTGGTAAGAAAAGCTAAGCTCTGAAAGAGAGCACCAGTCCACAGAAAGGCAGTTTACAAAGAATGTGAAAGGTGTTTTTCACACTGGTTTGTTTGTTTTGTTAGTTCCTGGCACTCAAAGAAAGCTCTGTCATATCATTAGCTGGATACAAACTTAAGGAACAGACAACTCAGGGACTAAATAGCAGAGTTAACACATTATAATATTAAAATGTACAGTATGGGGAAATGGATGTGCTCAAGTGATTGGGCTTCTGTCTACCATACAGGAGGTCCAGGGTTCAATTCCCGGGGACTCCTGGTAAAAAGCAAGCTGGCCCGAGTGGTGAGCTGGACGGAGCGGAGAGCTGGCCCACACAGAGTGCTGGCCCGTGCAGGAGTACTGGCCCACGTGGAAAGCTGGCGCAGCAAGATGATGCAACAAAAAGAGACACAGAAGAGAGACAATGAGAGATGCAGCAAATCAGGGAGCTGAGGTTGTTCAAGAGATTGAGCAGTCTCTCTCCACTCTGGACAGTCCTAGGATTGGTTCCCACTGCCGCCTAAAGAGAAGATAAGAAGACATAGAAGAACACACAGAAAGCAGACAGCACAAGCAAAACAACAGGGTGGGGGGCAGGGGTGGGGGGTGGGGGGAAAATAAATAAATCTTTTTAAAAAAATGTACAGTATGCAACAAAAGATTACAAGAGAAACAAACAGGAAATGATGGCCTACCAAAAAGAACAAGATAAAATTTCAGAATCAATCAATGAAGAAAACCAGAATTTGGATACACCAGACAGAGACTCTTTAAAAAGGACCTTCAATAGTCTCAAAGAGTTAAAGAAAAACACAGAAAAAGAGCTAAAGTATATGAGGAAACCAATGAATGAACAATATGAGAATGTCAGTAAACACAGAAAAGTTATGAAAAAAGAACCAAAACAGAACTACTAGAGTCAAAGACCATAATAACTGAAATAAAAATTTCCTAGAGGGTTTCAGTAGCATATTAGTGCTAGCAGAAGGAAGAATAGAAGATAAGAGAATTGAAATGATTCAGGATCATGAACAGAAAGAAAAACATGAACAGAATCTAAGAAACCTGTAAGACATCATCAAGTGTAACAATATATGCATTAAGGGAGTCACAGAAGGAGAAGAGAGAAAGGATCAGAAGGGATGCTCAGAGAAATAAGGACAAAAATCTTCCCAAACTTAACAAAAGACCTGAATATGCACATTCAAGAAGACCAGTGAACTCCAAACAGGATAAACTTGAAGGGAACCATGCCCAGGCACACTGTAGTTAAACTATTGAATGCCAAGGACAAGTAGAGAACTGAAAGCTACAAGAGAAAAGTAATGTGTATGTACAAAGGAGTCCCAATAAGATTAAGTGCCAATTTCTCATGAGAAACTTTGGAAGTAAGAAGGCAATAAGACAAAATATTTAAAATGCTGAAAGAAAATAATCGCCATACAAGAATTTTATATCAGGTCAGACTGTTTTCAAAAAATGAAAGAGAGACTAAAACAATCCTGTATAAATAAAAGCTGAGGGAGTGTGTCACCACTAGACTTGTCCTACAAGCAATGCTAAAGTGAGTCCTTCAGACTGAAAGGAAAGGACACAAGACAGTGGATCAAAGCAGCCTAAAGAAATAAAGATCTCTGGTAAAGGTAACCAACCACATGGTAATTATAAACATCTGTACTACTGTATTATATATTTGATATATAACTCCACTTTTATTTCTCACATATTTTAAAAGGTAAATTAATTTAAAAATGAAAAATCTGTTTTGGACATACAATGCATAAAGACATAATTTGTAAAAAGTTCAACAAAAAGGTGGAGGGATGGAGGAGTATAGGAGCAGTGTTTCTGTATTCTTTGACGTTAAACTGGTACCAAACATGATTGTTTTAGATTACATTTAAGCCCCATGGTAACTGCAAAGAAAACACATGAAAAATATATACAGAAGGAAATGAGAACAGGCTCAAAATGGAACAATACAGTAGAATTAACTCAACTGGTTTATAAAGGGAATTGTGGCTGAAAAGGGTAGTCTAGGGATGTAAGTGTCAATTGGAAGAAAACTAGAGAATATTCTAGGGACTGAATCACATAGTGAACCCAGAGGAGGATGAGAATTGTGGTTAATAGTACAAATGCAAGAGTGTCCTTCTGCAAACTAGAACAAATGTCCATCACTACTGCAAGGTGGTAGGAATGTGGAGAAGCATGGGAAAAATAAAATGAATGTAACCAATGGACTACAGTTAAGAGAAATACCTGTAATATTCTTGCATCAATGCCAAAGATGAACCATGTTAATAATAAGGGGGTATGGAAATATATACCCCCCAAAAAAGAATACAAAAGAAAAAAAAGGAACAAATACAAAAATTCAAATGGATAGTATTGAGCAACTGAGGGGCAAAAAAAGATATGACTCATGAAGATCAAATAGCAAAATGGAAAAAGAAAGTCCTGCATTACCAATAGTTACTTTAAATATAAATGGATTGAATGTAGAGTCCTTCTTTGTCCCTTTACAGTGGATAAGAGTCCTTCTTTGTTCCTCTAAAGTGAAAAGATGGAATAAAACATTCCATGCAAATAGTACCAAATGAGAACTGGGGTAGCTATAATAATCTCAGATAAGATACACTTTAAGTAAAAAATTGTTACCAAAAAAGAATAGTCTCTTTAACAAATGGTGCTAGGAAAACCAAATCGCCACATGCAAAGAAATGAAGGTGGACCCCTATTCATACCATATACAAAAGTTAACTCAAAATGGATCAAAGACCTAAATTTAAGAACCAAAACTATAAAAGACTTAAAACATAGAGCAACATCTTCAGGACCTTGTGTTAGGCAACAGTTTCTTAGGCTTTACCCCAAAAACAAGAGCTACAAAAGAAAAAAAAGAGATAAATGGACCTATCAAAATTAAAAACTTCTAAGCATCAAATGACTTCATCATGAAAGTAAAAGGACAACTTACAGAATAGGAGAAAGCATTTGGAACCCACATATACAATTAGGGTTTAATATCCAGAATATATAAAGAAATCCTACAACTCAACAGCCAAAAGACAAACAACTCAATTTAAAAAATGACAGAAGACTCGAATAGACATTTCTCCAAATAAGCTATACAAATCGCCAAAAAGCACATGAAAAGATGCTCAACATCATTGGTCATTTAGGAAATACAAATCAAAACCACAATGAAATACCATTTCACACCTACTAGAATGGTTACTAATAAAAAAACAAAACAGTAAAGTGAGAGGATGTAGAAAAATAGGAACATTGCTGGTGGCAATGTAAAATGATGTAGCTGTTGTGGAACAAACACAGTTTGGCAGTTCCTCCGAAAGTTAAATGTAGAATTACTATATAACCCCGCAATTCCACATCTAGGTATATAACCCAAAGAATTGAAAGCAGGAAGTCAAGCAGATATTTCACACCAGTGTTCATAGAGGCATTGTTCACAACTGCCAAAAGGTAGAAATAACCCAAGTGTTTTTCAACAGATGAATGGATAGACAAAATGTGGTATATACATGCAATGGAATATTACTCAGTCGTAAAAAGGACTGAAGTTCTGGGATGTGCAACAACAGGAACAAACCTTGAGGACAAGCACGTGAGTATAAATATTATAGGAAGACAAATATTATAGGATCTCATTTACATGAAATAATTAGAATATACAAATTCATAGTCAGAAACTAGAATATAATATTTTTTCATCAATCGTAACAAAGATAACACTAACACAAAATGTAAATAATAGGGAAAACTGTGCATGCGAGGGGTGGCTATATGGGAACTCTACTTTCTGCGTGGTTTTCCTGCAAGTTTACAACTTCTCTAATAAAACAAAAGTGAAAACAAAATTTTAAAAATTAACTCCATTTTTTTTAGCTATTAAGCAAATATTAAGCAAATTACTTTCTTTAAGCCCCTGGATTCTCCTGTTTCCTACTTTGAAGCGTTTTTTTAATTAGGATTAAATATTTACGTACGTTACGTTCTTAAGAATAAACTAGATGCTCAACAAACGGTTGTCATTGCTTTTATTATGGTCTGGCTGATGCAGTCAAGCTTACAGTCAGAAAGTTCTAGAGTTCGGGAGAAGGGACGAATAGAGATGGATATTCCTGAGTTTTAAGGCCCACAGGTCACTGCACCCAGGGAGAAGAAGAAAAGGGGCCCTAGGGTGCAATCCGGGGACTGTAGCGAGCCTGCACATTTCGCAGCATCCTCAGCTCCCTGCAGGCGCCGGCACCGCACCACGGGAGTTTGTGTCCTTTCTTTGCAATTCCCGCGTACCCTAACAGACTAGTGGAAGCTGCCGGCGATGGGGGCGCAGCACTCGCACCCTACTCGCACTCGCGGCCAGCGACCCCGACCGACGTCTGCGGAAGGAACGAAATCTCAGACAGAGGTGCACATCCAGCGTGGCGCCCGCCCCACCCCATAGGAATTACCTGTAAATAATCAGTTCGGTTTAAATTTAGATCCATGGCTACTGAACAGACAGACCCGGCAGGGCCGGGTCGGAACAAGAGAGACAGGTACTGACAGCCTCGAGACCTCCGACCCTACCACACAAGCCTCTGCGTCTTCTCTGAGCGGTAACCACAGCTACAGCGGCCTTGTCGCGGGATGCAGGGGCGGGACCTCCGGACAGCGGCGCCCGGCGTGACGTCAGTACGTTCACTCGGGTGGATTCTGAACGAAAATGCAGTCCTCTACTCTCCGGACGGACCGCCCACTGCCTTAACCTCCTCCAATCAGAAGCGGAGAGGTATGTACGACCCGTTCCAGTAAACACGCGAAGGCAGTTTCCAGTGGGACAGAGAAAGCTGCTTGTCTTCACTCTCGTTGCTGCCTAGGCTAATCCTTTCCTGTGTGGGGCCCAGGTAGATTCTGACCTATTTAACTCTGACACTAGAAAGAATTAGTCTCCACCATTATTAAGCGTTAGTTTACCGCAGCAGTTATCCA
>JAQZBX010019383.1:0-33836 GCA_029593785.1 Cabassous unicinctus
GCCTGCCCTCACAAGGAGGCCTCGGGACGTGAACCCGGGCCTCCCATATGGTAAACGGGGGCTCTATCCACTGAGCCACACCCGCTTCCCTTACCCATCCTTGTATCTCCAGCATCTGCTACGGCATCTAGGGCAGAGTGATGCACATAAATGTTTGTTGAACAATTGAATCTCTTTGGCTTGGGGAGCTTCTGGTACATTCTAAAAAAGCACTACATGTAGAGAAAAAGACAGACCTGGGGAGGAATCAAAACTAAGGTCCAGGACCATTGCTGAAATCTATTTACATTCATTTTTTTTTCTGACCGAGGAGCAGCAAATGCACTAAAAACACTTTGCAGGGAAGGGATGTTCTCTCTCATTATTATATTCCCCAGCACCCAACACTGTGGCAGGCAGAGAGGAGATACCAGAGCTCTCCATCAATAATAGACTTCTCAAGTTCATTGTATTTGTTAGCAATTTGTTGTATAATTTTTATTTAGCAGGTTATTTGCATTTTAATAAATAACCTTTAATGTCAATGAATGAGGTTTTAACTACATGAACTATTCATCATTAATCATCTACTTAAAGCAAAACAGGAAAGGATTAACTATAAGGAACGCTGTAGTTTCATCAAGTTCTCACTGTATTTTGCACCCCTAGTTCTCTTTCCATTGTTTGAACAAATAGCCATAAGGCTAAGTATAAATGGGAGGGGGAAGGAGTCTCCTTGCCTGCCTAGGATCTAATTACGCATGATTCCTTTTCTGTATTCATTTCTCCCACACCTAAGAAGAGTCTGTGGCAGGGAAGGACTGGGCCTGAAGGTGGGAGCATCCCAGGGATATGTTAATAATTTGATGTCCTTTTAACCTGTTATTCTTTAAATATTTGCTCATCTATTCTGGGAGTGGGGGTGGGGAATGCAGATTGCAGAGCTTAGCCTCTCCTTACTGCTTCACACAATTTGTATCAGCCCTGAAGTTGTGTACTGTAGCCGTTGGCCAATTTAATGTAATTATGAATTCCAAAAATATAATTGGATCATGCTTGTAAACTGATCTGTTAATCTGGACATGATTAAGTTATGATTAGGGTGTTGACTGGGCCATGTCAGTAGGGCATTGAGCCCTACCCCTTGGTGGGTGGGGAATCAAATATAAAAGGCATGGCAAGAACAGAGTTGAAGCGGTTTTTGAGAAGCAGTTTTGATGTTGGAGAAAAGGCCCCAGAAGAAAAGTGAGCTGTTCGCTTGATAGTCTACAGCTGACCTTGTGGAGGACCCAGAAGCGCTAAGCCTGGAGAGAAATGCAGCCCCGGGAAGAGAGGAACACAAGAAGCCTGAACCCTGGCAAACGTTGGCAGCTGTCTTGCTCCAACACGTGGCAATAGACTTTGGCTAGAGAAGAAACTTAAAGCTTTATGGCCTGGTATCTGTGGACTTCTACCCCAAATAAATACCCTTTATAAAGACCAATCCATTTTTGGTATTTCACATTAGCACCCCTTTGGCTGACTAATATATGTACCAAATTCAGAAAAAAGGAATCTCTACATTAACCCAATCACCCAAGGCAGCTCACAATGTACCATCTATTGTTACTTGAGCATGTTTCTTGGAGGCAGGAAACCATTTATACTGACCTTAAATGATTTTTCAAAATATTTCTAACAGTCACATGACCAGCACCCTGAAAAGAGTTCCTGCAAATACATTTTTTCCCCATCTCATTAGATTTCTGATGATGTCCATTATGGATGGTGGGACACACCCTAATGTTGTTCTGCATTTAGCTCCACAGTATTACAAACTAATAAATAACAAAATCCACTGCCTCTTCCTCACTGTCCTCCTGATAATTCCATAGGGCATTGATTGTGAAATGAGCTGGCCTTATTACATCAGAACTTCTAGAGTGGGAGGTACTTGAATTCTGGCCCGAAAAAAGTATCTCATAAATATATGATTAGATTTACTACATAAGATATAAAATAAATCTTGATTTGATTCATTATTAATTTTGATCAGCACAATTCTTTTGGTATATAGTGTTTTATTATTCCAGCATCTGATGTCTGTTAAAAATGAGGTACTAAAATACTCTCTCAGCTTTTATATCTTTGAGAAGGTTCTGGAATAGCATTCTGGAGCATTCCCTACTTTGGTAGCCCTGATAGGTCTGGTCTGACTGAATAAATAAATACATTACAGAGCACTATCAGACTGATAGAAGGTTTTTCTTTTACTTAGTCCCTCATACCTTGAACTGCTCAATTTTACACAATTGTAAAATGTAAATGATTATTTCTACTGTGTTTCTTTATAAAAATATTTGAAGGACGACATTAGTTAATATACAGTCTCTTTCTGATATGTAGAACACAGAATTTTGGTGCTGAAAGGGACCTTAGAAATGTATTTCAACTGCTTCCTTTTACAAATGAGAAAACTGAGAACAGAAAGGTTGAAAGACTTATCCTAGATCATCTATCCACAGCAAGAGTTATTTTCTACTTGGCCTGTATTGGTGATTGCTACTGTCCCTATTTGCCCTTGTCAGCATTTTATCAGGTTCCTCCAAGTGCAGCCCATCTGAGGACTCCACCCTGTTGGGAAAGTTAATGTTACCCTAAGCCACATGCCAATCTCCTGTGATTGTGCTAGCCAGCAAGGGCAAGGAAAGTTAATAAAATCCAATCTCTTTCTGAAAATTAGCAAACTGATTAATTCATCATCTGTAGGGATATGCTGAGATCTCGATGGACACCTGACAGAATCGCATCCAATTTTCAAGGAGGTAATTAGTCCCCTCCACATAGAACCATTCAAGTATAAACTAACAATTAAACCTCAACCTACAACATTAAAATGTGATTAGGCACTCACTAATAATACATAAGAAACATCAAGGTGATTATTAGGGATGAGCAAGAAAGTATGAAGTACAAGAGGATTAATTTCAGACTATTCAGTGTTCACTCTTCATTGGGTGAGATAGCAAAATTTCTTTGGTGAGAGACATCAGCCACTTCTTTTGTTGATAAGAATGGAGAGTTCTGAATCTCTTATCTTTGACTTATGCTGTTATAGATTGAATTGTGTCCCCAAAAAGATGTGTTGAAGTCCTACTCCCCAGTACCTTAGAATGTGACCTTATTTGGAAATAGTGTTGTTACAGATGGAATTAGGCAAGTTAAAATGAGGTCATGCTGAAGTAGGGTGGGCCCTTACTCCAATATGAATGGTGTCCTTAAAGAAGAGGAAATTTGCATTCAGCCAGAGGGGAGAACACTATGCTATGGCTGAGGCAGAGAATACCATGGATTGCCGGTAGGACACCACCAAAAGCTGGGAGAGAGGCACGGAACACATTCTTCCCTACAGACATCAAAGTACATCTTGATTTTGGACTTCTAGCCTCCAGAGCTATGAGACAATACATTTCTGTTGTTTTAAGCCATCCAGTTTTTGTGGTACTTTGAAATGGCAGCCCTAGGGAACTAAAACGTATGTCAAGGAATTTTCTAAAATATTTCGTGCTATTCAGGTTCAGATTCCACTCCAAAAGGACTTGGAATAGATTCCAGCTAAAAGTTTAGCCCATAGCATTGCTTGAAAAGGTTGAAACAACTGGGATTATTCAGCCTGAAGAAGAAACAGCTGAAGGATATTTGAGAGTTTTCTATTACATACAGAGTTTTTCTAAATAGGCCAGTGATAAGCTATTCTCTATTTCTACTGAAGCCAGATCAGATGAAACTAAATTAAATTTTAGTGGAATCTAGGTTAGAAATTAATCATCATCAATTGAGGTCAATATTACTCAGACCTTTTGGTTATAAGGAGAGAAACCCAATTCATACTTACTCAAGTGAGTAAAATAATTTAATGGGTCTTGTAATTGACTCAATTATGGGTTGTCAATTTCAGGGAATGCTTGATCCAGGTGCTCAGTCATGTCATCAGGACTCCATTTCTTCTTTCACCATCCCCTAGTTCTGCTTTCTTTTGTAGGGGCTACATTATCTTGCAGGGTTTCACCATGGTAGGGTGACTAACCGTTTCAATTTTCAGGGGACTGATGGGTTTCCCAGGATTCAGAACCTTTAAATTTAAAACTGGAAAAGTTCCATGCAAACTGGGACGAGTTGGTCACCTCAGTTGTGGGAAAGATAGCTTCAAGAATCTTAAGCGTATATGATTTTACAGTTTAGAAGAAATAGCATATTTTCCCATAATTCCAGGAATGTCATGGTGAGAATTATGATTGGATTGGCTTGGATCACAGGTCCATCCTTGAACTAATATATGGTAGGAATTGAATTATTTTGGACCTGCTTGAGCCATATTCCTACTTTGAGTTGAAGAATTAGCTTCTTCTCAAAAAATAGAGATGGAGTAGGATTACTATGGAATTTGGGAGGTGAGTCCTCAATATAGGGATGCAGAGCAAACACATGTATGTTCACTACAATCATCTATATGCACCAGCTATTGTGTCTGATCATTGCACATTGATTATTTCATTTACTTCTCAACCTCAGTGAGTAGATATTAATACCCCAATATTAGAGATGACAAAATTGAACCTTAGGAAAGTTAAGTTAATCATGCCCAAATCACATAAGTAAGTAAATGCTGAAGACAGAATAGGGTAATCTTTAATATGATAGTATTACAAAGAATTATCAGGTAGCAAGGAGAAATAAACTTCAGAAAGAGGTTAAAGAGGACTTCATGCCAGTTGGGATCCATTCAGGAAAACAAACCAAACCCATTATTTTAATAGAGAATTTAATAAAAGGAATTTTAAAAACCAGCATTTAAATAGTTAAAAGGCAAAAGGGAACACTGAGTCAACAGAGCTATAAAGCTAAAGAAGCCATTACCCATAGAGCTGGGGAACAGAGGCAAGAGATTGGGGTTTTAAGGATCTAGAATTTAGGAGAGGCCCTGCACAGCTGGCTGGTGCTGGTATCTCTGAGGCAGTACAATAAAACTGGCTCTGGGAGTGTGGGAAATGCTAGAAACTGGAACCAGCTGCTGCTGCAGAAACAGAAAGCAAACAGGAAGGAGTCAGAATATTCCCCCCTCTTGTAGCCTCCTAGTCCTCTTCTAGTACTCCCGGTTGGCAAAGCCTAACAGGAGCCAGCTGTCAAAGCAGAAATGTGATTTGCAGGGTTCCAACCCCAACAGCTCAAAGCAGAATATAGCAGGGTGGATTGGAAGCTGAAAAACAATAGCTTAATTAACAACAATGCCTTTAAAAGTGGGATCTCTTATCTTTCAGAGTTCACAGTAAGGCTGTTCGTATATAAAATTAGCAAGCTGGCAAGGTGATTTTTTTAAAATTCTCTTTTCAGTCCTGGAAGCTTTTTATTTTCAGAATTTAAACTTGCTTTTTTACATTTGAGGAATTAGCATAATTAAAGTCTGCCTTCCTTTGTGGAGGTGATTATCAGGTCTCTCCCAAGTCCTACTCCAGATAATATCGGGCTTGAAACTTTCAGACCATCCCCAATTCCTTTCCATTCTTTAATTTCTCTATTGAAGTATTTCTTGGTGCTTATGTGGAAAGATCAAGGGCTTTGAAATCGGAAAGGTGTGGGTTCAACTCTTGCCTTTGGCACTTTGCTTGAGGTTTAATCATGAGTCAGTCCTAATTTCCTCATCTTTTAAGCTGACATGGATGTTCATATCTAAGTCATAGAGTTTTAATAAGGTTTATATATCATAATCTATAAAAAGTAACTGACATGCTGTTTAGCACCACAGTGATACTTAAAACAAATTCCATTCCCTGTCCCTTTTACTTAATACTGCTACTTGAGACCAAACCATGAGTCTCAGATCACTCTTCTGAATGTAGAATCTCACTTTTGC
The DNA here is from genome assembly GCA_029593785.1 of Cabassous unicinctus. Taxonomy (NCBI): domain Eukaryota; kingdom Metazoa; phylum Chordata; class Mammalia; order Cingulata; family Chlamyphoridae; genus Cabassous; species Cabassous unicinctus. Next base: position 5,870 of record JAQZBX010019383.1, read on the forward strand.
TAGCGGCAACAAGGATTGGACAGATGTTAGTGTTCCTCACATAATTTTCATTAACCTTTCCTTAATTCTCCCCCAAATAATCAAACCATCTAAGCACCAGTAAGGTTGCTTACTATGTAATCATGGCTTCAAGACAAGGTTCCTATCTTCTCCTTCCAACTAGATTGCCACCCCTGGACTTCTACTGTGGAGAAAGTTGTGGCAGTTTGATATTATTTATGAATTTCAAAAAGAGATGTTGATTATGTTTGTAAACTGGTCTGTTCCTCTGGGCATGATACCCTTTGATTGATTTAAATGCAAAGGCCTTATGTTTACTTAATTAATTCAAGATTAGGGCTTTGATTCGACCATGTCTTAGGGCTTGCAGGGTTGAGTCCCCACCTCCTTGGTAGGCTATATAAACGGATGCTCAATCAAGAACACAGAAATAGATACACAGAAGAACACAGAGGAAGAGAGACAGATCCACAGACATGGCAGAGGCCCCAGGAAGAGAGATGAACCATTTGTCTGATAGCTTACAGCTGACCTTGTGAAGAGACCAGAGGAGCTGAGCCCAGAAAGAGATGAGCCCCAGGAAGAGAGATGAGCCCTGTGCCAGCCTGCAGCTAAGATTGGAAGAAGCTGGACCAACTGAGCTTTAAGAGGAAGAGGAAGGCTGAACCCTCTTGCTTCAACATGTGGCAACAGAGTTTGAAAGTAACTTGAGTTGGACTCTTTAGGGCCTTGTAACTGTAAGCTTCTACCCCAAATAAATAACCCTTTATAAAAGCCTACAGATTTTCTGGTACTTGAATCAGCATCCCTTTTGGCTGACTAATACAAAAGACTGGATCCAAAGTCTGGTCGTAGTCTTTTCCTTACTCTTCTAAATTGCTCTAAGATTTATTTATTAAAAATTGAGGGCAGAGACTCCTCTTCAAATTAGGAAGGGTGAGTGGACTTTGGTGAATTGTTGAGGGTTTCAAGCATGTGCTTCAAATGTTTGGAAGATGATATTTCTGAGCTGATGGAAGCCTCTTCTCCTTGGGATGTATGGGTTAGGGATAATGCTGGCAAAAGTGCCACGGGTCTTTTGGGCCGCTTTATAATGAAATTAGAATTGGATAAAGATGTATAGAAGTCTTGGGTTCCTGCCTTGAAATATGCTCTCCAGGTTAATAAAGAGACATAGATGGTTGCTTTATGTTCAGCATATGAATAATTGGATCCTAAACCTTTATCTCATCTGAGAGTGTAAACTTACTGAGCTTCTCCCTATATTCTGCATTTTACTGAACCAGAGAAGATACATTTTGTCTCTCCAGAGAATTTTTGTGAATGCAGTCCATCAGGGGTGACATTGCTCCTTAGAGAAACCCCCATGTAACAATGTTTTACACATGCTGCTACCATGACTTTCCCAATTGGAAAACACAACATGGAGCTAAATGCATTTGGCTTCAGTATCCCCTTAGGCCTCTTTCCACGTGGGAGTTAATAACCTGTGAAAACTCAAATTTAAAAACAAAATCATCCTTAATTCACATGAGGGCACAAAAGCAGTGCAACTCTTTAGCTGTCCTCTTTTTAAACTTCCTGTTTCACTTTTTTCCTTTCTGTTTGTTTCTTCTCAACTTTTTTTCCTTTCTTTGAATCAAACTGCTTCCTGGACCGCAAACTCAGTCTGTTGCTTTTCAGCCTTGATTGAATTTTTACAGCAAGTCATAAACTCTTGAAAATAGGATTTATAATGGAAACGCTGATATGGCCCTAGTTAGCATGACCAGATAGGTGTTCTAATAATACTAGATAGTAATAATCTCTAAATCTAATATTCTATAGATTTTTTTTTGGCTGTAATTCATACTGACCCAGTTCTTTCTCTAACTGCTTCAAGTGTCAAAGCCTGAGATTTGCCATATCCATGACTGGCAAAGTCAAGTGCCCTTTGTGTAAGGCTGGGGGACACTGACAGAATATGACACAATTAACTCCTATAGACACAGAACAGGAAGGAGGGTGTGTGTGAGACCTAGAATGAGGTCAGTTCCCTGGAGTGAGTTATGCTTGGGTTCTGGAGGTGGGGACTAGCCAGCAGGCAGAACCCAGCATGAGGGATAGTTTTGAGATAAGCAGACAGACTTCTCTGACAGGTGTGCAGAATATAGTTGTGGGGAGCCCAAGAAAATTCATAGAAATCCAGGTAAGTAGTTCCCTTCAGGGAAGTCTGAAGATGGTAGCAAGGTTTCAGTCCATGGCTATGGTTCTTAAATGGTCAAGAGTAGAAGCATACAGGCTTACCTCATTATATTGCAATTCACTTTACATATATTGCATTTTTTTTAACAAATGAAGGTTTGTGGCAACCCTCCTTCGAACAAGCCTATGGGTGCCATTTTTTCAACTGTGTGTGCTTACTTCATATCTCTCTGTCATGTTTTGGTATTTCACTATTTCAAATTCTTTCATTCTTATATCTATGATAGTGATCGGTGATCAGAGATCTTTGATGTTACTATTGTAATTGTTTTGGGGCACCATGTTCCATGTAAGACAGTGAACTTAATTGTTAAATATTGTGTATGTTCTGACTGCTTCACCGGCTCTCCCGTTTTTGTCTCTCTTCCTCTCCTCAGGCCTTCCTGTTCCCTGAGATACATCATCATTGAAATTAGGCCAGTTAATAACCCGAATGTTCAAGTAAAAGGAAGATTCTCACATCTCTCACTTTAAATCAAAAGCTAGAAATGCTTAAGTTTAGTGACAAAGGCAAATTGAAAGCCAAGAAAGGTTGAAATTTAGGCTTCTTGTGCCAAACAGAAGAGGCATTGCCTAGCCTATCTATCCTTTGGGAGAGGTCTCACTGTGCACAGAAAAGGGGAAGTAGCAAATTGCTTCTGCTCAAAAGTTCCTCACAGATTGACGGACAATAGATTTGTTTTGCTCTTTTTTTTTAAGAAATCATTCCTGCCACACACCCCCGCCCTGCTTGCTCACTGTGTCCATTCGCTGGGTGATCTTCTGTGTCTGCTTCTTGCCTTCTCTTCTCATTTTTCTCCTCCAGGCTTCACCGGGATTTGATCCTAGGGACCTCCGATGTGGGAGAGAGGCACCCTGTCACTTGTGCCACCTCAGTTCCTGGTTTCTGGCGCGTCTCGCCTTGACTCTCCCCTGCATCTCTCTTTTGTTGCTTTATCATCTTGCTGCGTGGTTCACCGCGCAGGCCTGACTTGCCTGCTCGCCTTTTTACCAGGAGGTCCTGGGGATCGAACCTGGGTCCTTCCATGTGGTAGACGGATGCCCAGTCACTTGAGCCTCATCTGCTTCCCTGTTTTGCTCTTTAAATGCAGTTTGGTGACTAATGCTTAGGCAAGGATGTTGGAAACGATCTTTATAAAGAAATTCTAAAGGTGGCTATGTGAGAAGCAGTTGTCTAGTTATCTTCCTTTGTTTGCCTGCCTTTGCAGAGCTTCTCAAGAAACACCTTAGGGCTTTGCCTTTATCAAATAAGAATAATATCAGGCTTTATGTAGCTCATCATGGGAAAGATGCTGAAAGAACTAAATAGAGTCTATATTAGATAGAATGTAATGTTACAGCTGGAGGGAATCTTAGGTAGCACCATGTTCCACTTTCTTTAGATGAGGAATATGAGACCCAGGGAAGAAAAGTAACTTAAGAGTACCTGGTTAATTAATGCTAGTTGCTTTAGTTTCCTAGGCTGCTCAAGCAAATACCACGCAAAGGGTTGGCTTAAACAATGAGAATTTAATGGCTTACAGTTTTGAGGCCAGGAAGAAGTCCAAATAAAGGCATCATCAAGGTGATGCTTTCTCCTTGAAGACTGGCATTCTGGGACTGGCTGCTGGTGATCCTTGGCTCTTGGCTTCTCTGTCACATGGCAATGCACATGGTGGCCTCTCCTGGCCTCTCAGTTCTCTTCCAGCTTCTGTTGAATTTCAGCTTCTTGCTCCCTGTGACTTTCTTTCTGACTGAATTTCATTCTGCTTATAAAGGGCTTCAGTAATAGGATTAAGACCCATCCTGGGCCACACCTTAACTGAAGTTACATCATTAAAAGTTCTTACTTACAATGGGTTCACGTGCACAGGAATGGATTATGTTTAAGAACAAGTTTTTTTTTTTTTTTTTTTTTTTTTTGTACATGCAGCTCCAAACCATGGCACTAGCTTATAGCATAGTCTGGAAAATTTACCTCTTGACACAGTTGTCTTTGCATAAGCTGTTATTGACAATTTTGCTGCATTGTTTGAACACAAAAGATCACAGGTGGCCTTCTGTGGCCAGTGAATACCAAATTGATGGAGTACAGCAGGATGCTCAGGTCCTAGGCAAGAGCTCATTTGCCTTCCAGGAATAAGGGAGAAGCTATGGAATGTCTCTGGGAGAGGTAAAGATTGGGATGGGTCACACATAACTGTAATTTGGTGTCCTTTACAACTGTGGCCCTTTCTAGGGTTCAGTGGGGAAATTTTTTTCTCTGCTGGCCTTTGATACTTCTCTTGATTTCTCCTTGGAAGCTTTAGGTAAGCAAGAGCAGCAGTTGAAGGCTAAATGTTTTTCTCCTCGTTTAGCCTGAAGGGTATGTGCAGTTCTGGCAGTTAACTCCATAAATTAAGGTCTTTAAAGAAGTACATGCCTGTTTTTGTTCTACTTGGCAATTCTTGAGATTCAGTATTTTCCTGAGGAGGCTTCATTTAGTATAGATTGAGAGAGAGGGAGGCTCTGATCATTGTTTCTCCTCCTTGTGGTGATTTGTTTTGCCTCCAAAGTACTCGGGCTGCTGCATATGGCTGCATAGGCTATGCACTACACAACTCCAGGGGCATGATCTTAAGATGGGAATGGAGATTCCAGTTTGCAGTGCTGAAGCTCTAGTCCCTACTGTCTCTGAGAATGGTACAGCTTTAGAAGTTCCAAAGGTTCACTAATGATGAAGCTGCCCCACCTATCTCTGCTCCTTTTGGAGTTTCATCTCCAAGTCTTTCCTGCTCTCATGCTGTCTCATGCTGTCTTCTGGCTTTTAGGGAGCCACAAACCAGGGTTCACTCTTTCTGGGTAGCAGTCATAAACTGTACTCTCCTCTACCCCATTGTCCTATGGAATGTTCTTCTTCTGGATGTGGCATACCTACCAGGAGTATTCATGTTTATAAAGTTACATCTATAGAGAATAATGAAGGATAGGTATCTAGAAAATACCAGCTAAAAGAAACAATTAAAAAGGAACTTAAAATTAAGTATTGAGCTTCCAAAGCCAAGTCAAGAGAGGAAGCACCTTGAGTATGGGAGAAAATTCATTGGTTTGTCTGGAAAGAAAAAAAAATTCTCAGCATTCCAGTGGCAAAAAATACAACTACTGGGGCATTTTTGAAAATATCTTAATGTGACTTTTTCTTTTGCCTTTATGAGTTCACGACTTTCTCACTTATCTAAGGATATTCAACTGCCTGCAGGTATCTTAGGAATGTTATAGAAGGACTGCAAAAAAAAGTATAAGATAATAGTCAGCTTCTGACATGTAAAATAGAGTTCTGCTGTAAGATGATAGACTGAAAACCAGGCATGTTAGAGTGATAAAGGCTTTAAGAAATTAATCTATCACCTATCTAACAAATTAAGGGCTAAGCCTGTGGGATTCATATCAGAGTTCTCCTGTGTAGAAAGAACACCTTTTCTCAATAGAGGATTGAGATCATAGAGTTCTTATCATGTGTAAAGAAACTGTTTTTTTGCAATGAGGTTTAGCCACAGGCTGGAGGGGAAGAAGAAGAATATGATTGAAAGCAGTGGTTCTCAAAGTGTGGTTCCCCAGGCCAGCAGCATCAGCATCATTTGAGAACTTGTTAGAAATGCAAATTCTCAGGCCCTAGTTCAGTCTCACTGAATCGGAAACTCTGGGGATGGGGCCTAACAAGCTGTTTTCTTTTTCTTTTTTTTTTAAAATGTCCCCTGTGTGTTTCTGTTGCACACCAAATTTAGAGGGTCACTGACCTAGAGAAAAACTTTGCTTCTTCCAATCCAGGGCATAGTGGGAAGAAGGAGAGGAGAATTAAAGGAGGAAAGAGATATGAGGGATGCATGTTCCTATTCTTCCCTTCCCCAAGCTTCAGCCCAGAAAGGGGAGGAGTTTTAGGGAAGTGGGGGTAACATAGAGGGCATAGGATTCTCTTGCTATGTTTCTTACTTGGAACTCTGTGTGGAAGCCATCTATTAGGCTGACCTATACCATCTGAGGATGTAGTCAAAACTAAAGAAAATTGGTGTTACTATGTGGTTAGACTAAGGGAGGCTTTGAATTTTAAGACTTAACCAAGAGTTGGTAGGAGTGACTCTATCAGGGGTGAAGTGGCTTTGAGCAAGGGTTGTAGAGTGGATTTCTGATGTCAGGACTAATGAGAGCATTGTCAGATCTCAGAGGGTTCTTTGGCATCTGAGAGAGCTGAGAGGATCTCCACTCAATTAAGAGTGGAGGGGTTCTCGCCAAGCTGAAAGAAAATGCCACAAGGTGGGAAAAGGGCATTGCCACAGGGTCTAGTGGAATCAGAGGACACTTTCCTCTGATTCTTTCCTTCCCTTAATCACAAGTTCCTATGAACTGCATGTTTCATTCTGTGAAACCAGATGCCATCTGGGAGGGAAGACAAAGCTAGTGAATGCTATCTTGTCCTAAAGACAGAGCCTTCCTTAAAGAACTATTTAAGTTACGTGAACGGATGATGTTTTAACCAAATACGACAGTTTATTTCTCTCCTTTTCTTCCACCTTGCCAAAGTGCATAGGTATTAGAGAAGAAGACTAGATATGCACCTCTGAGTTATGGTGTGTCATAATTTGTAACCACACTACACATGAAATTTAATGTCAAAGACCTGGGCTCATGTGCTGGTACTATCACTGTGCCACCTCCACAAGTCACTTAAGGTCTCCAAATCTTAGCTTAGTTTCACCTATAAAATGGGGCTTCTTTCTAGCATTGTTATAATGATCACACACAGAGAGAAAGGGCTTTGTAAATGGCAAGATACTCTCCTAATGTTACTTACCACAAAGCAGAGTGTTCAATAATAGTATTTGAATGAAAGATTCTTCAAAAAGTTGTATTTAGTTATTGACTCATACTTTCAACTGCTTATTGTGTTTGGATGTCCTGTAGGTACCTTTTAGTGAATGTCTTCCCCTCCCCCTCCCCCTAAGTTCCTTTCTCCTTATATGGAATCTATTCTTTTGGAGAACTGCTCCCTTTCCATGCCATCAAAAAACAAAAAACAAAAAGCAGAAACAAAACAAAACACCACATTTTTTTCTGGACAGCAGATCACAGCCTTCCTGGCCATTCAGATTTGGCAATGTTGACCCAAGCTGGGCCAATCAGAGACCTTACCCATGATATTCTTCTAACAATTTGGTGGAGAAGAGTTACTTTTTTCTTCTCTGATTGAAAAATGTTAAATCAGAGCTGCTGCAGTCCATCTACAGTAGGAGAGAGTGAAGCCAACTAACAGATGCAAGTGAAGAGGCAGACAGCAGCAGCCCCAAGGAGAAGTTCATGACTCCTATGCCAGTCATACAAAGACTAAGCCTCTCCTCCCCAGGTTCATGAGCTCTTACATTCCCTTTTTACTCTAGTTAGTTTGAAGAGAGTTTCTGTCACTTGCAACAGAAAAGTCTGGAATATACATTCCTCAAACTCGTGCAAAATGAAACACATCTTTCCCCAATCTGGTCCTGCTTTTGTATTCCATTTTCATTAATGACACCACCATTGACCCAGTTGTCTAAGCCAGATACCTGGGTTTCATCATTGACTCTTTCTCTCCCTTGTCCTTTCCCCATCTCCTCTTTTCTCTTGAATTTGATCACTTTTCTTTACTCCACCCTGGTTCAGGACACCATTCTCTCTACCTTGGATTACTGCCGTGGCCTCCTAAACTGTGTCTCTGCCATCAGTCCTGACTCCTCCTTTTCTTTCTCCACTCACTAGCAAGAGCCATCTTTCTAAAATGAAATTCATCATGTGACTGGCTGACATCTGCCCCAGGTATTTGCCCTTTATTGCATTGTGAATCTCTAGCAGGGGGTTATTTGACACAATATTTTCTAAATATATTTGACCACAAAGCTTAATCTTCATGAAGTATTTCATGAGAATAACGTTCTGCAGAACACAATTTGGGAAACAATATTTTAGAAAATTTTAAGGACAAGAGTTACAAATTCTTGCCTCCACTATTCAAAACTCTAATACAGTGCTTGTAGAAAGTGTCATACTAACAATAATAACATCAGGCATTTATTATCTAGCATTTATTGAATTCTTATTGTAAGCCAGGAAATGCTAAGTATTTTATATGCATCATCTTATGTAACCTCCAAAACAGCCCTTGATGTTACTATCATTATCTCCATTAGATGAGGAATATAAGCTTAGGTTAATTTGCTCAAATTCACAAAGGTGATAAATGGGAGAATTGGTATTTGGAACTAGGATATCTTGATTCTGAAGCCAGTATGTTTAGCCAATAGCCAGTATTTTTTGAATCATGTTTTATATAGCCCTGGAATTCTACAGGTATGCCTCAGAAAACAGCTATAAAGGAAGCAACAGGGGGAGAAAGTGATGAGGGGCAGACAAACTCTGTGACATTGTGGGTCCCTGAGGGCCACTTCAGCCAGATCATCCATGCCTTTATCTCTTTTATAATTGGTGGTTCTGCAGAAAATTTTTCTTGTGCAAATGGTTGGAACTACCATTTGTTGCAAACTACTGCATTACCTGATACTGATATTTAAGAGAAAAATCTCTGTCAAGAATTCTTTCCTTTCCATCTCTTTTCTTCTGATTGTTGAGACTGCATTTCCATAAAAACACGGAAGGAACATTTGCCTGACATCTAGAGTTAGCTCATTCAGCTTGCATCACTGTAGTTCCTGTTTATGAAATCAAAGACTGTGCAAAGTTTACTTAGCTGTCTTTTCAATTATATGAAATAGAGTGGGATGGATACATAATAGATTTCACCTAAGCACGCTTATTCCTTGTCTCAGATATTAGATTTAGGGAATTGCAATTTATTGAGTGGAAAGCTGGCATAGAATATTGAGAGATATTCAGGAGACTGATGGGTCTGAAGAACTTAAAAAAAAATAAAAGAAAAACAATGTGAAACAAAGGAAGAGGATATAAACTGAGTTGAAGAGTTTTCAAATGGCATCTCAATAAAATTAGCTGAGAATTTTATTCAGGATGAATAAAATTTATTTATTAAATTTATTTAAATTTATTTATTTATTTTATTCAGGATGAATAAAATTTCACCTTAGATCTCTATCCTTTAGCTGCAGACTGACTGGCATAATCTCTGCCTTTTGGGTTGGCTTCTTCCCTTCCTATCCTTGATCTCTTCACTTAGGCACTGACTTGTTTCCTGCCACTTAGGAGCAATCTTCCTAAATGTGTATTTATGCACTGATCTCAGAACTTTTTTTTCTGATGTAAACCTCCTGTACCTCTAGGAATTTCTACTTCATTTCTGTATCTTGTCTGGGCCTGAGCTAAAGCTGTAAGTCATTTCCTTAACCATGGTGTTAATGCTGTTGGGCCTCAGTGAAGATGCAGGCTCTTCCTAGCTCAGGTTATCATGGTGGTTCCATGAGTTCCAAGGGGTCTGTTCTCCAGTAATATGCCTTTGAACTGTGACCTTTCAGTAACCATTTGGATTTGTTATTGTTGAACTGGTTTTTAAATCAATTAATGCTCCTAGGGAATTAGATATCTTTGATTGGAAGAGTTGGGAGCATAAGCTCCCTTAATGTGGTAGAATTGCATAGTGGAGTTGAATATTTGGAAGAATATTATATTAGATGACTTCCCTGAAGTGCAGCAGTTTTGATCTATGCATTTCAAGCCAAGTAGGAGGACTACCATTTGGTACCCTTCAATTCATAGTCAGCAAGTTAGGGCAGACTTACACACAGAATTAAGTCTGGTCATCGTTATACATTATGGATGCAAATAAGAGACTGAGCCAGATGAGGGTAGGCTATGGTGAGGTGTGTGTTGGTGGGGAGAGAGGCTATCCCTCCCTGCATATGCCGAAGCATGGAGTTACTTATGTTATTGTGATATGTTAGCTGTTTGGATGTACTTCAGTGATAAACAGAACTGTTGGTGGAAATTGCTTATTATTATTATTGCCCTCTTCATTTAGATACATTTATAAAGAAAAGTTTCTCAATAAAAACCCTGAAGGGATCCCAGTATCAGGCGTGTCTGATGAGTGCTTGTAGCATCTGTAATCTTCCTGCCTTTCTTGGTTAGAATAAAATTGAAGAATGTCGTATGCCCAAAAGGATGACAAAAATTTATCAAACTTGGCACCTCTTTTCCTCAGGGGTTCCTAAATCCAAGTCTTTTAAAAGTTACTGCAAAGATCATAGGAATAAAAATGGTCCTATTCAAACCCATGGAAGAACATTCATTTAAATTATGATAATTTGACCTATTAATGAGATGTACTCTGGTCTCCCATCAGACCTGGCTAAAATCAATCAATTTTCATTATTCTTTTGGGAAGAAAATGGAAATTACTTGAACTGGTAGTCAGAAATTAAAAATAAGTGAAACCAGCTACAATATATTACCTTTTTTCTCAAATGGTGCTTATGCAGGGAGGGATCATCTCTACCATTTTCTCGGGCTTGCATACCTCTTTATCCAAGCTTTGCATTTGAATGGAAAATGATCAGGATGCTAATAATGAATGAAACTCAGGGTGAGCTGTGTATCAGGAGCCACTGCAAGCAAACACCAGGGTGTAGGGCAAGGTCAATTGTCCTGGAAAAACAGAGCCAGAGATTAGTAGAAACTGAGCAGGCAGAGTAAAGCCAACTAGAGACCAGATAGATAAATATCACCTAAATATTATAGACACAGAGGTAGCTGGCTTTGGTGGGCGATGGCTGATGGTAGGAACCAGGTCACCCAGACCAATAAGATGAGGCTTACTGAGACCAGTGATAAATACAGATCTGACAGCAGGAAAAACTAAGTTGGCACTGGCAAATGCTTATGTAAACAGATGATTATTGAGAATGAGAAATTAGAAACCAAGAGGGAAAATGGGGAAGGAGATAGGAAGGTAGAAATCTGGCTTGGGACCTTGTCAGGAAGTTCAAGAGCCTCTTAACAGGAAGAGAAGGTAAATTTGAGAAAGGGTGGCAGACTGGCTGTCCTGAGATTGGAAAACCTTGGTTGAATATGGGAAGTTGATGAGCAAATGCAGATATTTTGGGGGCATCTCAGAACATCTGGGGTTCCCTCACTGAGGGATAGTCCTTCTTGCAAACTACCCCCATTTCTAGGACAGGAAGCTAACATTTATGGATGCTGCTTTGTGCCAGACACAGTTCTAAAGACATGTATATATAAATAATAATGACTGTTTTTCTAATACATAAAGTCAGTAGTTTATTGAATGTCTACTATATACAAGGTGCTATGTTTGGGACTTTACATGTATTTTAAAATTTATTTATTAATTACTGACACAGAGAAAATAACATTTGAATGCATACTTGTCAAGGATGACTAAGATTTTGAACACTGAAGGGGAGAGAAGACGTACCAAAGGCCAGTAGAGTGGACACTGTGAGGTATATTTTGAAAATGACCACTGTGCTGAAAGAGAAGTTCCTCTAAAGGAAAAATGGGAAACCAGATTGGGAATGTAGGTGGGCAGATTATGGAAGGCTTTGAATGCCAGGCTAAGCAGTTTGAATTTTTTTCCTATAGAAAATGTGTGACTGATATTTTTTAATAGAGGGTATACTGCTTCTACTCTGCTCTTGTTCTCCACACAGCAGGGAAAATGATTGCTTTAAAACATAATTCAGGGGCAGGACTTCTGGAATAGTAGTATTATGAGCTTAGTGGACCCTCTCCCCAGAGAAACAACAATTTAACTGATGAAGAAAAGCAACAAACACCATTTAAGGTCTCTGAAAATTGTTCCAAAAGCATTCAACAAATGGAGAAAAATTTATGCAAGAAAATCTAGGTAAGAACGGTGAGAATCTGTGGCCCCAACCTACTCCCATAACCCTTGCTGCCCCCTTTGCAAAGCTCCATGTGATAGAAGCTCTACTACTTGAGTCTACTTTTAGGTGGGTGTGGCCAAGAAGATGGGGCTCTCTTCACCCTAGGTCCTAGTCCAAGGCTACTGTTTTATCCCTGTGTAAAAGCTCTACTCCAGGCAGGTACAGCTGAGAGGATTTGTGCTCTCTTTCCCCACCTAGCTCACTTGTAGGGCAAAGGTTCTACTCCAGCATTGACCAGCCAAGAATAATGGGATCCCATTTGTAGGTGGAGGTGTTCCATTCCAACTTGGGAGGATTGTGAACCTTTAACTTATGTCTAGGCCATGCAGGTGGCAATGTGCTAAGGCCCTGGGTGCCCACAGTCTGCCCCCATGCACTGCCCACATTGACCGTAGGAAAAGCATTGCATCCACATTCCACAGCAACAGTATAAAAGACAACAGAATAATAGGAGTTCTCCACCTAAAGCTAGTAGACCTATAAAAACATGTTGCCAGGGCCAAGAAAGGGAATTAAACCAATTAGATAGGGGGTCAATAACTAATTTATCAATGTGTTGTATTTGCTGTTGCATATGACTTAGAGCTTGTGAAATATTATGGGAGTCATCAGGAATATATACACAACATTGAACATTAATGAGGGCACAGGTCCCGCCTTGTGGTGCAGTAAGAATATCTAAAGCCATCCTATTTTGTAAAACTACCTTTTGTAGTTGGGTAGTTTCTTTGTTTAGTAAGGGAATTGCTACTTTGAAGTCATTGAGGGCTTGAGCAGTGTGACTGGCTAAAGCTGTTATGTATTTTTCAGTGACAATTGCAGCACCACCTGGCACAAAAACGGCTGATGGGTAGAACCACCAGGGGGCATGCTTTACTCTATATCTAGCCTTGATAATTTCCTAATTACTAGGAGTACGGGGTAATGAGTCATGTAGGGTGGCGGGGACATATGGCTGTCTCTACATGCATTGTCTGGTCCAGTTATAGGGCAAATATGGCTACTCGTTTTGCCCACAAGTCCATAGCTATCCTTTAGGGGATGGGTAGGCTCTAGCAAATGAATGGTAGGTCTGCTATTTGAAAAGACTATTATTTTCTAGTTTGATAGTAAAATTATACAACTCATGGGGTAGCCACCCCATATCACGGATTCCCTCTTGTTATTCCTTGCAGACAGGGGCGATGTGATCTAGGTGACAGACTCAGCTGTTTACCATCCTAAACCATCATATACAGCATATCCTAATAAAGGCCTGGGCTTACTCACCTATTTCCTTACAAGGAAAAAATTATAATTACGAGTCTCATTGAAAGATGGCAGCTGGATTTCAGTCTTAAGTGAGAAGGCCTTGTTCCAAACTTGTCAATGGGTCATATTCTGCCATGTCAGTAAGGTGTTCCACGATGTCCAATTTGCAGGAGTTATGGTCCAAGGAAGGCCAATAGCACCCAAGGATGGTAAGTCTGTGCAAACCCAATATTGGGTTCCATTATGGGCAGAGGTTACTGCTGAAGCCCACTGAAGGTATTGGCTAGGGTGCTATGGATGGAAAGAAAAATGTATATGGGGAACAATAAGGTGCAGATCGTGCTGGTCTAACAGTATACAAGCAACATTTCCATTAGTAGATAACAAAGTGCTGGGTAGGGGAGTCCTGTGAGAAGGCTTCCAATACCATACATTTTCCTCTTCTAAATTACCTGAGTTTTCATGGTAACATAAAAAACTAGTTTAGGCATAAGAAGAGTCCACATAGACGCACATAGGGACTCAGTGGGAATAGGAGACCCTGGATTATTTAGAAAGATTTTTACTAGCATTTTAGTGTAAATTGTGGTCTTATAACAATGTTTTGGATGACTTCTATTCTCCATAGGCTTAAGATTCCTAACCAGCAAAACTCATAGGCCAGTACCATGGCGAAAGGACCTCATTTCCTCCAGTTTGTATGGTTTGAGGCATAGGCAACAACAGATTATTATTACTTCTCCTTTTGGGCTGTAGGGTGGCTGGCTCTTTAACTTGTGTTCTCAATGCTTGCATTGGTCCTGCTGTTAACATTTCAATTGGAGCAAGGGCTGCAGTGCACTGAATTTAAATGGGTAATGGCTGGATACAGCCTCTTAGTCCATTCTTATAAAGATCCCTTATAGCCTTTTATTTGTTCCTTTAAAAGGCCATTTATCCTATCTATAAGGCCTATGCTGGTGGGGTTATAGGGTAAATGGAAAGTCCAAGCAATATCTTGGTCCACTGCCCAAGACTGCATGAGGTGACTGGTAAATGGAGTTCCTCCATCACTGTCATTTTGGGCTGGCACTCCGTATAGGGCACTTACTTTTTCTAAGCAGTGAATAGTGGCCTGCTGCTTGTCCTTTCCTACTGGGAAAGGCCAACAATAGTCCCATGGGATTGTCTGCAGCAGTGAAAGTATACCTTGCCCCTTCCGAGATTGGGAGGGGACTTATGTAATCCACTTGCCATCATGTTACTGGGGTCTGTGCTTGGCCAATTTGTCCCATCTGGTGTGGTCATCGCCATGGTCGCCAGAGTGAGCATGATGGACAACTCGTGGGTGATGTCCACGAGCTGCTGGTGAGTGACAGGCAGCTGGAACTGCTGGGCTAAGTGCCACAGGGTCTGATAACCATGATGCTCACTTTTTTGTGGAGTCATTCTGCTGCTTCTCATGTCTCAGTGGTGTGGCTTCGAACCTTCGCAAAGGCATCTGCCTCAACATTACTGAGGGGAGCGTTAGAGGAGTGGGCAGGGACGTACGTGATAGACAGTTACCTGTAGCTGCTGGCAGATGTCCCAGATTTCCTTCCATAGATCTCCCCCTGACAGAGGGTGGCCCATGACATTCCATTGTTCTTGTTTCTAAGTTGCCATCCAAGTGGTAAGGCCTTTGTATACTGCCCAACTATTAGTGTAGCCAGTGCTGATTTCCAGGTTCTTGATTATGTCATAAGAAAGAATTCAGAGATGCACCACAGTTATGAGAAAGTTAGAATTTATTATAGGGAAAATATGTGGGTGGGCATGCTCTAGATAGAAGAGATGCACCCCTTTCCAGGGAATTCTAGTTTTATTGGCTATCATTGGGGTTAGGGTTTACTCTGATTGGAGTATTTAGAACAGAGTGGAGAAAATTCATTGGGTGGTTTAGGTTTTAGGGGTTGGTGTCTGGTGGTAATTGGCTCCTGGCTATTGCTCTCAAGCCCTGCTGGAATTTGCTGCTCGTGGGGCTTATGAAAATAGGTGGGTAGTGTGGGAATATCCTGTTTCTCTCCTTTTTTCTTCCAGGTTGCAGGTTGCAAGCTGCATTTCCATGACTTGTTTGTGCACATCAGTGGGCACAGGTTTCCAGTGCCAGAGCTGCTTTCACAGTGGATGGGCGAATAGTATAGGCTGTATTCCCACAACTTGCATGTGATTGTCACCAGGCGCAAGCTGCCAGGGCTGCTTCCGCAGCAGATGGGTGAATAGTATAGGCTGCATTACCACAACTTGTTTGCCTGAGTCCAGCGGGATGCTGCTTTAGTTTTTTCTACTGGATGGTGTTTGTGTGGAAATTTATTAGGTTTTGCACCTCTCCTCCTGAGGTCCCTATTCTTTCCTGCCTCATTGGTACAAGATGGTTAAGTGTTCTCAGGCTCGTGTACTATAACCATCTACATGACTCTTAATTCATTGACTGCTTTGCATGGTGCCTCTTTCCCACTAAATAGTGTCAATGCTGGGCTACACAGCCTCAGCTGTCCATACTGGAGTCTGTCCATTAGCCGAACCATCCATGTACATGCATTCTCTGGAACTGTTCCTATGCCTTCTTTAATGGGCATTTCAATGGCCATCTTGGGGGTTGTAATTTGGGCAGAAGAATCTTCCACATAAGACCTAGGATCTCACGCATTTCAGTACTTAAAGGGCTGGTGTTGAAAACACTGCACTGCAGCAGGTAAGCTTTCCACTTTAAGTTACTTAATTGAGCACTGCCAGAGCAAAGTTTGTTCCCAGTATCTGCAATCCACCCCTGGATAGGGATGGCAATCTTCAGAATGACCGGCCCTTTTTGGGTTAAACCTTCTACTTGCAATAAGGCACTGTATGCTGCACATAGCTGCTTCTCTAAAGGGATATATCATAATTCAGCCCCTTTCCATAATTGTGACCAAAACCTAAGGGGAACTCGTTTAGAATGTTGCCTTTGCCACAAACCCCACCCAAAGCCAATATTGGTGGCTGGCCACCTCCAATTCACAGGGCATATCAGAGTCCATCCCCCTCAGTGCTTGAGCCTGTGCTGTTGCCCTCTTTGCTTCTTCAAAAGGAGCCTACTAGGGTCCTCCCATTCCCATGTATGACCTTTTCTGATTAGCACATACAGTGGTTTCAGTATTTGAGCTAAATGAGGGATGAACGGTCTTCAGAAAGGCCAGTAATTGTTTCAGAGTCTGCAGTATGAGAAAACATTGCACTTTATTAATTATAGCAGAGGGTATAGCTTTTGTCTTATCTTACCAAACAGCACCCAAGAATTTGACAGAGCAGCCAGGGCCTTGATTCCAATTGATTGCCCATCCCTGGCTTTTAAGATAAGATACTATTGTCTCTAATGGTTCTTTTAATTCTGAAACAGAATTACTGGTTAACATAATATCATCAATATAATGAAATAGGGATACAGCCACAGATTTCTTCCACATGGCCAGATCCTTTGCCATGAGGCCACGACAGATGGTTGGGCTATGCATATAGCCTTGGGGAAGCACCGTAAAAGTCCATTGTTGGCCTTCCCACATGAAGATGAATGCAGGCTGGCTTGACTTTTCTAAGGAGATACTAAAGAAAGCATTAGCAAGATCTAAAACCAAGTGATAGTGACATAACTGGGTACTAATTTCTAGCAATAAACCAGCAATGTTTGGGACCTCTGCATACAGTGGTGGTGTTACTTTATTTAATTCACGATAATCTGCTGTCATGTGCATGTTCCATTAGGCTTGTACTGGCCATACAGGACTATTGAAGGGATTATGAGTAGTTATCATCCCTACCCTTTCTATTTCCTTATTTATAGCAGTAATTTCCCGGTGCCTCCACAGGAGTTTGTACTGTTTGGTCGCCACAGTTCTTTGGGGTGAGGGCACCTTCACCGGGGACCATTTAGCTTGTCCCTTTAGTGCCACCTTTATCGCTCTGCATTGGAGGTGGAATTTTCCTATGGTAGTCTGTAATGTGGCATTCTGGAGAATATCATTTCCTCAAATAAATTTGCTTATAGGAAAATGATATATATTGTATATCTTTGGGGAGGTAATCATCCAATTTTTAAAACTAAATTTTGTTGCTTAGCATAAATTGTTTTTCCACCATAGCTGTCTATAGCCAGCACTGGCCCATGGAAACATACTACATAGCCACGAATTAAAGTACATTCAGCTCCTGTGTCTACTAAGACTAATACAATTTGTTGATTAGTAGGGGACCAATAAATAGTTAACTCTACATGTGGCTTATGATTCCTGGGATCCCCAGTTATTGCTCTCCCCAGGGATCTTGACCCCTCCTCTATGGTAGGGGAAAGGGTGCCTGCCAAGCTTCCACTTGGGGAGCAGAAGGCTCCCAGCTTTGGGGCGGCAGCTTTTTTCCTATTTTTCCCTTCTCCCTCAGCATTCTGAGAGGACAGTTTCATAAATTTCTTGTTCTTAGGGAGCTTGCTCCAAAGTCTCACTGAAACTGTGTTGGGCTGCCAATCGTTTCTAGCAATAAAATCTACCCATATTTGCTTGTGTAACACATGATTAGGACCATTGTGTCCTCGGGGCATTTTCCTTGCCACCCGGACCCCAGGCCCCCTTTTCCACAGCCTTTCTGATTCCCTTAAGTCTGCTATAGCCTGTGCAGCTTGTGACACAGGTTGCTCCTCCACAGGACTCAGGACTGACACTGAGGTCCATAATAATGGTTGGGAACAATATGTAGCACAGTACCTTTCATTCCTGCAGTAAAAACTTCAGTGTTAGGCCCCGGGAAATTGGTGGCATAAATAGCATGTTTCATTCCCAATCCCCATAAAACATCCTGTAATTCTTCCATGGATTGCCAATGAGGGGTGGCATGGGTATATACCCTTCATTAGGTCTTGCATCCTTGCATCCATTAACCAGCCAAACTAATAATGACACTGTTTTTGTTTTGCTGGAGGCAGTATATAAATGCTGACTTAGAGAAGGGTGAGTGGTAATGGATGCCAATTTACTCATTTCCACCCCAGATAGTACAATTCCTTCTGCTCCAGTGTCCCATTATCTTAGAAGCCAGTTAGGCAAGGACCGTCTAGATTTCTTCCTGTACCTTTGCCCCAAATCACCCAACTCAGCAGTGGTATAGTCCCTCATGGTTACATGTAACTTCTGCTTGGGGGTTGGAAATGTTGGACCCCAGGGGGTTGGTCTTGTAATGCCTTCCACTTATGTTGTATTATAGGGCACACCCTTGGGGGCTCCTCATCTTCTTCCACTTCTCATTCCTCCCCATTCTCCTCATCTGAGGAGGATTCCATAGGATCCCATGCCTAGGGTCCCACCTAGGGGTGGTTAATATCCGCAGGGCCTGGAATTGAGGCAGCCTATAGCCCCTACCTTGAGCATATGTACAAGCCAGGGTTTCTTACTGATCGTCAACTTGGCACAGCTGATTGGTTAAAGAATCTTTCATCTCTACCTGTGCCGGGCGCATATCCCTTTCTGGCTTTATTTTTCTTCTAAGTGGTGCATAGAGGTTTTTGGCACTTGTTCTGCCTTGGTAGCCACTCACAGGCCTCCTAACGGGCCATGCTATAGCTGCTGCTATCTGGTAGTCCCCCTTTTTCTTATTTAAGTGCAGCTGCTCAACTACCTGTTGTAGCACAGCCATTATACCTGCCGGAGTTTTTAGGGCATCCCCATATTCTCTTGGTGGTCCCCACTCATCTAGGAGGATAGGCACCCCTCCCCACATGGACATTATAGGCCAACCTGGGATTTCCACCACCGATTCGCCTTTCCTTGAACTCATGCCTGCTACTGCTTATGGTCCTTTGGTCTCCTGACTCATGGCTCACCAATTGTTCCAACCCAACTCCTGAAGGGCATAAGTTGGGGCAGCCACGAGACCAAAGAATGCACCCGGCACTGAGTCAGACATAAGCTTTATTTAGACTTACGAACAGGAGAGAGTCTCCAGTGGTAGAAGTCCGGAGAATGAAAATAGCACTCCTCAAAGAGATGGGAATATGAGGGGTAATATAAGGAGTTTCAGAACAAAGACATTCATTTCATAGGGTATGAGAACAGAGTTCCTGCTAGTATCCTGTGATGGTACATATAGGGTCTGGTGATATTATCACAGGAATGAAGTTCCACAGAATTAGTCCAATCAAATCATTAAGAAAATAAACAAATGAACAAAACAACAACTATAAAAACATTCAAAGAAAAGGGATGTTTGATCCATAGACAAGAAAAAAAGCAAGTGATAGAAACTGCCTTTGAGGAGGTCAGATGTTAGACTTAGCCAGCAAAGACTTCAAAGAAGCTATTATAAATATGTTCAAAGAACTAAAGGAAACCATGTTTTAAGAAGCAAAGCAAGGTATAATGATAATGACTCATCAGAAGAGACTATAAAAAATAGAAATTATAAAAAAGAATGAAAGGGAAATCCTGGAGTTGAAAAGTACAATAACTGAAATTTAAAATTCACTAGGAGGACCCAATAGCAGATTTGAGTAGGAAAAGGAATCAGAGAACTTCAGACAGATCAATATAGATTATGTAGTCTGAAAAACAGAAAGATAAAGAAAAATTATCAGAGTCTCAGGGAAATGTAGAACAACATTCAGTGTACCAAATGCATGTAGTAGTAGTACCAGAAGAAGAGTAGAGAGAGAAAGATGCATAAAAAATTTCAAAGAAATCATGGCTGAAAAATTTTCCAAATTTGATGAAAAACACTTATCTACACATCCAAGAAGGTGTACTAACTAAAATGTTCAAAGCCAAAGATAAAGAGCAAATCTTGAATGCAGAGAGAAAAAAATGACTCTCCATGTTCAGGGGAAGCACAGTAAGATTAACAGCCATCTTCACATCAGAAACAATGGAGGCCAGAAGGCAGTGGGACAATATATTCAAAGTGCTGACAGAAAAAAAATAAACTAAGAATCTTATAGCCCACAATGCTATCTTTAAAAATGAAGGTGAAATAAAGATATTCCAAGATAAAATCTGAGAAAACTTGTTGCTGCAGACCTGCCTTAGAAAGAACACTAAAGGAAATTCTATAGGATGAAAGGAAGTGACAGAAGACAGTAATTTGAATATATACAAAAAACAAAGAGCTCTGGATAAAGTGTAGGTAATGATTTTTTTTTTTTAATCTGTACAATATAATTTTATTAAAAAAATAATGTTTCTATGGAAAAAATCTAGAAGATGATGCACCAAGCAGCAAATGGCAGAAGGCAGTTGTTTTTACATATTTTGGGGTTACTCAAACATTGTTAATAAAAATCATATAAATTTCAGTTGTATATTAGGTAATGATTTAAAAGACAATTGGATGAAACTGTATCAATACAGTTATATTGTTGGGCTTTATAATAGAAATGTAATATATTTCATAACCACACAAAGGAGGGAAGTAAAAATGATACTATATTGGCCTAAGACAGTGACACCAGATGGTAATTCAAATCTACAAAAAGAAAAAAAAGAACCAAAATTGGTAAATATAAAGTTAATTTATGTATTTTAAACGACTAATATATTTGTGCTCTCCTTTATTCTCTTAGCTTTTATAAAAGACATATTATAAAAGGCAGTAATTATAACAATGTATTGTTTGGTTTGTAACAAAAATAGGCATACTATGTATAAAAATAACAGTAGAAAAGAGAGGGAGGGAATAAAGCAATATAGGATTAAAGTTAATATAAATTAGTATAAATTAAGGATTAAGTTAGGATAAATCTGAAGTAGATTCTGATAAGACATACATTGTAAGCCCTAGAGTAAGGGTTCTTAACCAGGAGTGTGAGTTTGAATTGAAATTCAAAAAAACATTTTTCTTGTGGGGATGTGTTGGTGAGGGTGTGACATATTTATTAAATAATACACGGTATAGTGTGGACTTAGTAAGGGGTCCATGGTTTTCATCTGACTGGCAAAGGGGTCCATGAAACGAAAAAAGTTAAGAACCCCTGACCTAGAGCAGTTAACAAGAAAAAAAAATAAGTTAAGAAACCATTAAAGGAATTATAATGGTGCAAGATCTAGAGTAGCTATACGATTATCAGACAAAATAGACTATAAGATAAAACATGTCAGATCATGTCACTCCTCTGGACAGAATCCTCCAGTGCCTTCCCACCCCTGAGAATAAAATCCAAACTCCTAACCAGCAACTGCCTCCCCCACGCCATTTCTTGTCACACTTCTCTGAATGCCTTTATTCTATCCTACGTTTGATATTATTTTATTTTATTATTATTATTTTTAAGGAAGTACCAAGGATTGATCCTAGGACCTCGTACTTGGGAAGCAGGCACTCAAATCACTGAGCTACACCTGCTCCCCATTGATATTAGCTAGGTATAGAATTCTTGGCTGGAAATAATTTTTCCTTAGAATTTTGATGGCATTGCTCCATTTTTCCTCTCTGGAAGCTTTTAGGATATTTATGATTTTTTTTTCAGCCCCAGTGTTCTGAAATGTTATAGAAATATGCCTAAGTGTGGATAGTTTTTCTTTCACTGTGCTGATACTCAATGGGACTTTTTGATTTGTAAATTCGTCTGTGTGTGTGTGTATGTGTGTATGTGTATGTATGTGTGTATGTTACTTCTCTCAGTCCTTCTGTTTGTTCTCTTCTTTCTGGGAGAACATACTAACTGCTTGCTAGAGTGAAGCACTTCTGCACATGACTGTCACCATCCCTGATGTGTTGAGTTTTACCAGTTCTGGCCTTAGGACATTTCCGGTTCTCTTCCAAAATCTGGGAGGAGCTTACTGGAACGTAAAGTATACCAAACCTAACTTTCTTGATCATCATTTGGCAAATAATTTGTGCTTAATAAAATATTTATTGCAAAAATGAGACAATTTATTAGGGGCTCAGAGGTGACTCCTGATGACCTGAAACATGACTGGCTGTCACTGCCTGAGGTCAGTCGGATGGCCCTGTATCTCCTCCTGTTCTCACTTTGTTGGCTTCTGTGGATCCCTAACTCTGACTACCATAGGTCTGATAGTTTCGCTTGTGTCTTGATACCTTTGTTCACTACTTCTTCAGGACAATCCTTGATTTTTCTGTCTGGCTCCAGAGTCATTCACTTAACCGCTTGTTCTTTTGGCTCCAAGAATTCCTAAAATTAATAACCACCTAAAATATTAGCTTCTATTTATTAAGTAAAGATAGATACCATGATCCCCATACTACATATAAGCAAACCGAGGCTTGCCTGGGTCAGAGAGTGAGATTTTCAGTCCAAGTCTGATTCCAAAGCCTCATGCTCTTTTTTTTTTAAAAAAAGATTTATTTTATTTATTTATTTATTCCCCCACCCCTGTTATTTGCACTCTGCTTTCTGTGTCTGTTTGTTGTGTGCTCATCTTTTTTTAAGGAAGCAACAGGAACCAAACCTGGGACCTCTCATGTGGGAGGGAGACACCCAATGGCTTGAGCCACCTCCACTTCCTGCTTGTTGTGCCTCTCATTGTGTGTTTTCCTTGTTGTGTCTCTTTGTTGCATCATCTTGTTGCATCATCTTGTTGTATCAGCTCACCATGCCAGCCCATCATGTCAGCTTGCTGTCTGCTTGTCTTCCTTAGGAGTCACTGGGCACCGAACCCAGGACCTCCGTTGTGTAGGCAGGTGCCCAACTGCTGGAGCCACATCCACTTCTTGCCTCAAGCTCTTTTTAACTTTCCATGCTGCCTCTCAGTCATCACAGTGTTGTCATGAGGATCAGATGAAGCAAGCAGTGTTAGACTATGCACAGATTTTGGTTATGTTAATGGGCATACACATGCTCTCTTAAGTTTTCTTATTTTACAAAATGGTTTCTGGAGATAGAATGATTAACATAAAAGAATGAATCTGTGATGATAAGAATTAAGATGAGATTGCTGTTAAGAGAGGGCAGGGAAGGTGGGATGGGTTATTGGGGGTAGGGAGGCCTTTTGGCAATACCCTTAAGGCATCTCATCTAGCCACTGCTTGGACAAGCAGAGCTAGGTGATAAAAGCAGAGCTTTTGTTGGCATTGCTTTTTCCATGGATGATAAAGCCAAGGACAGTGTGTTCCAGCTTCAGGGGAGAAGCAATCTGTGCATTAGGAGGTAAATCTCTGGCTTGCAAAAGGTTGAATAAGAAGCTTCTTTTAAAAGCTCACCAGTTGGCTAAATTTAGGGCGGTGAGCACCATCCAGGCCAAGAATATACTTTGGCCTTGGGCCCATAACATTTTCATTTGACTAGGAACTGGATACGTTTTCATTCCCTTTAAACTTTTCTTTGCCTTCCAGTATCTGTCTTTGGAAGCAGAAGACTATACGCTTATGGTTGGGTAGGACCCTGTGGCTATGATTCATGTCCCTGTAGATAGTGACAGTTAAAGATGGCTCTGTTTGGGGGCATATTTTCAGTGAGTGATTGGGTATGTATTGTGATTTTCCTGTAATTTTGCTTCATCAGTCATCAGTCTGGAGGAGCTTTTCTTGACCCAACTCTGCTTTTCTCTTTCTCCTAGCATTCCCTTCCCTGAACCCCCATTCTTTTCTTTGGCATTGTTTACAAAGACAAGACAGTCCTCGGAAACATGAACCCCTGTTGGCCAAGATAACGGGTCTGACTGTCTGTTCATATGCTTATTGACTCAGTGCCACTTTCCCATATTAACTACCATGACTCCAGGATGTCCAGCTTCCCAGCTAGTATCTTGCTTCCCAGAATTGTGAAAATAAACATCCAAATCTATGGCAATTTGAGAAGCAATGAAGCTGAGTGAAAAAGTATTGACTTCTGTTTTACTTTGCCGAAAGTCTGCTGATGCAAAGTACCAGAAATGGATTGCCTTTTATAATGGGAAATTTATTAGGGTTATAGCTTACAGTTCTGAGGCCATGAAATGTCCAAATGAAGGCACCATCAGAGATACTTTTTCACCAAAGTCAGCTCCTGTTGATTCTGGGGTGCTGCCACATGGCAAAGATGGCTGCCAATCCCCTCCAGAATCTACCAAGTCCTGGACCTCAGCTGTGAGCAACCAGGCATAGGGTTTGTCTCTTTTTCAACTGGGCTCATCTCCTCAACCTGCTCTGTGGGCCCAACCTCTTGGGAGCTTCATACTTATACTTTTACTGCTAGCGATTCTCAAGTCCTTCTTTCACATTGCATGGTAAAAAATAGAGCTTCCCTTTCCTGTGTGTGCATCTCTCTCTGTGTCTCCATTTAAATAAGCTCCAGTAAGAGGACAGAGACTCAACCTGAGTCACACCTCACTGACATAGTCCAATCAAAAGGGCATGGATTATTTAAAAATAGATTAAAAAACATAATCTTTCTCTTTTTGGAATTCATAAAAGAACTTCAAACTGCCACAACTCCTAATGCCAACTTTACTGTTTACTAGACAAGATTTTAACCTCTTTGAGAATTAGATTCCTTATCTGTAAGAAGGTGATAACATTTACTTTGAAAGCTTTTTTCATGGCTTAAATGGGATGTACATAGATGCTTTATTAAGTGATGGTTCTCCTTCCTCTTTTCTTTCAAGGAGCAGCTGGTTTGGCCTTGATACTCTTTCCTCTGCCCTCTGGCATTGCCCATTCAGCAGTACCATTCCCTGACTCTGCAGTCATAGAGCTGATTCATTATAAACTCTAGGGAGTGTACCCAGTTTTCATACTTGGGCACTGCCAATTCCATTCACCAGGTTTATTGGATTGTTCTTGAGTAGACCTGAGTAATTTTTCTTCCCAACCATTAATCTGGCACATAAGCAAGTGAGAATTCATGAATTCCGTCCTTCTTTCCTTCATTCAACAAATATTAACTGATCCCTACTATGTGCCAGCACTAGGTTGCATGCTGGAGACAGAGTCTTTGTCCTCAAGAAATCCATATGTTGATGGAAAAGATAAACAAGTCAACACACAACTGCAAATAAAGCCTGCTAATGCTAGCATAGGTGTAACCGTTGGCCAATTTGATGTAATTATGAATTCCAAAAATATAATTGGATCATGCTTGTAAAATGATCTGTTAATCTGGGCATGATTAGGTGATGATTAGGGCATTGACTGGGCCACGTCAGTAGGGCATTGAGCCCCACCCCTTGGTGGGTGGGGAATCGAATATAAAAGGCAAGGCAAAGGACAGAAGAAGCAGTCTTTGAGAAGCAGCTTTGATGTTGGAAAGAAGGCCCCAGGAGAAGAGAAGCGAGCCATTCGCCTGATCGCCTACAGCTGACCTTGTGGAGGAAACAGGAGCTAAGCCCGGAGAGAAATGCAACCCCGGGAAGAGAGGAACCCAAGAAGCCTGAACCCTGGGCAAATGTCGGCAGCTGTCTTGCTCCAGCACTTGACAATGGTATTTGGTGAGGGAAGAAACTTATGCTTTATGGCCTGGTAACTGTGGACTTCTATCCCAAATAAATACCCTTTATAAAGACCAACCCATTTTTGGTATTTCACATTAGCGCCCCTTTTGGCTGACTAATACAATAGGCAAATATGTACATAGAAATGGCACCTAAACCAAACTTGGTGAGTCACTGAGGGCTTTTGGGAGGAGGAGATATTTATACTGAGATCTAAGGATCAGTAGAAATTGGCCAGGCAGATGGATGGATAGGGTAGAGTGGGTGTGAAGGATGATGGGAATGAAGGCAGTACATACCTGTGTAGCATGGAATGGCCTGGGCCTTGGGAGAGATTGAGCTGACTTTGATATTATCCACCTAGAAGCTCCTGAGAAGCTAGTAGGCCCAGAGGTATTTCAGAGAACCTTGCATCATCAAAGATGACTGGTGAGACTTTGTCCTGTTGTGGAGTGTTTTAAATGATACTTTATTACTTTTCAGATATTCTGAAATAGTCCCAGTGTGATATTTTTGTTTGTTAAGGTAAGTGTGTGTATTTTATGTGTGGAGAGGTACAAGATGTAAAAATTTCTCTCTTAAATTTTATGGTATGACATTAAATGTGTTTTCTTTGTGGGATGTTCATTTTTTAAACCCAAGCAGTTGGAAGAACAGGCTGTGACAACTGTAGCCTAGCTAGCCCCAGCTGCCCATCCCCACTTCTCTGAGTTGCTGATGCCATTCTCATTGACCATGAAAGAGATGCTGCTGCTTTAGACTGGGTTTAGGTTGGTTGTTGGGAGGAGGAGACAGATAAAACTCAAAACAGAGCATGGACCCCTGCCTAGAGATGAGGGACATAGAAGTATAGAAGTATGTGTTTGTGTATCTGTGTGTGTTGGAGGTTGGTGGGAGGCCAACACGCCTCCAAAGTTGGCTGACACTTTTCTCCTGTTCCTTTCTCCAATGCTCCTACTTGCCCAACTATGGCATATTGGGAATACCCAGAAGCTGCCTGATAAATTCTGACCTGGATTATCAATTTAGTGTCAAAGTGACTCAGTGGTTTCAAGTCTGTCTTGATTGGGTAGGAGGCTCTACCATCTGAAACTTGTAGCTATGATGTCAGAGGAGGAGGATTGTTCCTTTTCTCCCACCCACTTCCTCCTACCTGTGGGTATAATACAAGGTAGTTCTTTTTTTTATTTTTTTTAATTTTTCATATATATTTTAAAAGATGCTTACATTACATAGATGTTACACAAAAATTACAAGGATTCCCATGATCTCCCCCTCCCATACCTCCCATAACATCTCCCATAAACCTCTTTGATTAGTGTGGCACATCACCTGCAATGGATATACACATCCTGGGGCTTTGCCACTAAGCATAGACCACAGTTCACATCATAGGCCACACTCTCTCCCACACAGTTCTGCATGGTATTTGCTGCTCTAAAATGGCCTATATCTGTCACCACAACGACACTCAGGACAACCCCCAAGTCCTGAAAAAGCCCCTGTATTACAACTGCCATTCCCCTCCCTGCCCTGAAAGCATCTAGTGGCCACTGGCTTCACCTCACTGTTATAATTTCTTCCATTGCTTGAATCCCAACATGTCTACAACAGAATACCATTGAGTCCACTCTAGTCCATAGCTCTTCCCCCAATCCTGAGGGGACTGGAATGGTGATGTCCACTCCATCTCCCAGTGAGAGTGGGCTTATATCCCATGGATATGGTGGATGGGATTATCCTGCCTTCAGCTGCAGGCTCTCTTCATTCCCTGGGATTGCCGTTATCCATCATCGTTGTCTCCTCACCAGGTGACTTGGGTGAGTCCATTGAGTTGTAGAGTAGGAGTTGCAGCTCCACTGAGATTCCAGGCACAGCTGGCACATAGGCAGGCCAGAGGCTCCAGTCTCTGGAATTATACCTATAAACTCCAGCCTCACATATAGGTTTAAATAGAAGGGACTGATGGACCATGTTCAGGGAGGACTTATTTGAGTCCAACTCTGTCACTCTCTGGAGCACAGATTCCAAAGTAGAGCCCACTGATAAGGCGTCAATCTCTGGGGCTATCCCCCCTTATATAGGACCTGGGTGTCCCCAGAGCCCACAGGAGTCCCTCTGTGTGGGGTGATATCCACTTTGGTGTTCTATGAGATCCTACTGAGGTGTGCGTAAGCGTTACCTCTGGGATGACCTCCCGACTCTCTTTGAAGT
>JAQZBX010019384.1:0-33839 GCA_029593785.1 Cabassous unicinctus
AAATCTGTCATTCAACAACCCCATCACATTATTTATTTTGACTGATATGTTTTAAACTCCAAAAACTCTTTCATGATCTATGAATTTTCCTTCTAATAGACCATGTTACATTTGGGGAATGAATCATGTCTCTCACAAAAGGAATGTTCAGGTCCTAACCCCTGTCTTGTAGGTCTGAAGCCATTTGTATGTAGATCCTCTGAAGATGTTATTAGTTAAGGTGTGCACAACTTAGTCCAATATGACTGAAGTCCTTATGAACAATAGAAAATGGAGACAGAAAGAGAAGCCACTGGGAGCCACCAGAAGCTGGAAGTTAAAGGAACCCAGAAGAGAAAGGATAAGGTGCCAAGATGTGTGTGCCAAGTGATAGAAAAGCTAAGGAACCCCAAAGTTTGCTGACCAGTCAGAATATACCAACCATGCCAGGAAGTAAGCCTTTTAGCCTCTGAAACTATGAGCCAAAAATTCCTGTTAAGTCCACCCACTCCAGGGTATTTGATTTAGCACCCTGGAAATTAATACCTTACCTGTTTATGGATACAATATCTTATGTTTCACTGAGGGTGCTTATTAGACATTTTTCAAATATGCTTCACTGCCTGAAGGTGTTATGTTGAAACTGGATTCTGGTCCTGCCCTCTACCAAGAAGGACATGGGGCCAGAAAGAATAAGGAGCTGGGGCCTTGCTTCTTTTGAAGTTATTTTCAGTCTTTTTCTGTTGGTCTTTCAACTGTACACTTTCTTTCACCATTGGAGATTGACATTGTCCTGTCCATATTTATCAGTGAGGCTGACTTGGTGCCTGTGTCCGTGAGTAGGGACAGTCAATGTGGACTTCAGCTTGGTGGTTGGAAACTGGTCTTCACAGGGGGCCAGCAAACATGAGGAGGGGTTTTCTCAGGTAATCTGTTAGCTTCTTTATTCTTCCAAGGTCATTCTCTTCAAGTTTATAGAATTCCCTGCCTGGGGATCCTGTGGACAGCTGCTCCTCTGAGACCTCTCTCTGTCAGCACAAATCAGAAGTGCTCTCAGCTACCTTCTTCCCATCTACTCTTGCTCTCTAGACCCAGGAACTTCACTCAGGCTCACTGTCAGTCACATACCACTTCCATTCACCAAAACTCTTCATGCCCAAATTTTGGACAGATATATCTGTAATGATATACATCTTAGCTCCTTCAATGACACATTCTGTTTTCTCTGAAAGGGCAATTTCTGCACCATTAACTTTGAAACAAACACAAGTTTACAGAAATTTGCAAATAGAGAAAAAAGAAATTTTTCTTTTACTTGAGCCATTTGAGAGTAAGTTATTGACCTGGTATCCAATCATTCCCCTAATAATTGTATGTTGCTTTCCCTCAAGTAAGGAATTCTCTGAGTCATATTACATCCTTCAATATCTGGAAATCAACACTGAAGCATTACCACCATCTAATTGTCAGATCTTATTAAAGTTTAATCAGTTGTTCCAGTAAAGATCCCAAATATAGAATGTAGCCAGTCCACTATTACGCATTGCAGTCAGTTGCCCTTCCATCTGGAACAGTTCTTCAAGTCTTTCCTTGACTTTCATGAGCTTGACACTTTTGACTATTGAAGGACAATTTTCTGTTGAGTGTCTGTTTTAGTTTGCTAAAGGCTGCTAAGGCAAAATACTAGAAATGGTTTGACATTTATATGGGAGTTTACTAGGGTAAAACCTTATAATTCTGAGGCTTTGAAAATGTTCAAATCAAAGCACCATCAGAGATGTTGTCTCAACAGAGAATAGCTGCTGGTGATCCTAGAATCCTGCCACATGGCAAGGCAAGATAGAGGCCAGTCTCTACCTTCAACTCCAGGCTCACTTTCAGCTGTGGGCAATCAGGCATATGGCTCATCCCTCCCCTCTCCTCCAAGCCTAGTTGCTTCAGCTTCATCTCTTCTGCTAATTTCAGCCTCCAGCCTATCTCTCAGCTACTCAAGATTAATCTGTTTTTTCTGTAGCTGTGGATGGTCCTGGAGTCCTCTCTCACATGTCAGGATAAAATGGCAGCTCTCTTTCTCTATGTGTCTCTGCTTTCAGTTCTCTGTTTATATAGGAGTCCAGAATGAAGGCTTAGGGAGAAATATCACAGAAGTAATGGCAGGCCCCCCTGGCACCCTGGTTGGTGGCTCCTGATTTCAGTCGTCCTTTTACTGATAGTGCTTAGCAAATCATCTGATGTATGTATGTACATGTTTGTTTCAGCATGGACTTATACTTTCCTATTAAATAGGCTGTAATCTGTTAATATCATTACTTATTCTAATTCTCCAATTTTCCTTGATTTGGCCAGTGGGGGGCCCATAATCTGACATCTTTATCCATTTGATAGATTCCTTTGATTCACTGAGCCCTTCCTTAATTTCTAGCCATAAGATACTGTGTGGTCATGTTTTACTTTTCCTGCTGCAGCCATGGAATCAGCCATTTCTCCAAGGACCCCTGGTTTTTTCCAAAGGAAAAAAATGCATCCAGGCATCAATGAATCTTATGAGACTTTTGCAAAAAATAATAGGAAACCATAGAGAGAATACTAACACATCCCACATGCAGATACCCAGATCCACCAACCTCTAACATTTTGCCACATTTGGTGCATCATCCTATTTTTCTATCTATTTTCTAAACATTTGAGAATAGGGGGTATACATGGCCAGAGGGTTTTGGTCAATTGAGGGTCTGAAGAAAAGTCCATAACCTGTGGAGCTTCCTGTGTTTGAGAGGGTGTGTGCTAGTGTATGTCTGGGAAGGAGAAAGTGCACTGGGCCTGGGGCTCACATTGATGTGAGATTTCTCCTCAGATACAATCCCATTTGCAAGCCCCACCCTTATGCTACCAACATCTGCTGAATCTTAGGAAAAACCAAAGTCACACACATTTTAACAAAACAAAACTAAAACTAAATCATAGAGAAATTACACACAGCAACACACACACAAAACCAGAAACTTGACCCAAATTCCATTTGGATAATTTTTCTTCTATAAGGGTCTCCATTTGCTGCTCAAAGTGAAAGGTTCTATTTTATTTCATTAATATATTGATTTTGTGTGTTGGGGTAAAATGTATAGCATTTTTTAGAAGCTAACATGGATTGAATCCAGAAATTCATACATGGGAAGCAGGTGCTCAACCAATGAACTACATCTGCTCCCCAAATGAGGGTTGGTTGTTACATTTGTTTGTTTTTAAGAGGTACCAGTGATATATGTCTGTCTTTGTGCCAGTACCATGCTGTTTTGATTACTGTGTCATTTTAAGTTTGAAAATAGGGAAAGGCATGTCCTTCAACTTCATTATTCTTTTTCAGCATAGCTCTGACTTTTCAGGTTCCCATTCCCTTACATGTAAATTTGATAATTGGCTTTTCTATTTCTATGAAGAATGCTGATGGAATTTTGATTAGGATTGTGCTAAATCTGTATATTGCTTTGGGTAGAATTGCCATCTTAACATTATTTCATCCTCCAATCCATGGATATTGAACCTCCTTTCATTTATTTCGGTGCTGTCTGTTTTTTTCTTTTTAGCAGTGTTTTCTGTTTTTTGTGTGTGTGTGTGCAAGTCCTTTACATCCTTGCTTAAATTTCTTCCTAGATATCTTTTTCTTTTAGTTGGCAACGTGAATGGAATTTTTTTCTTGATGTCCTCTTTGGTTATTCATTATTAATGTATAAAAATGCTCCTGATTGTTGGGTATTGATCTTATACTATGCCTTTTGCTGAATTTTTTTTTAGCTCCAGGATCTTTGTTGTAGATTATTCAGACGTAGCTATATACAGAATCATATCATCCAAAAATAGAAGTTTACTTCTTCCTTTTCAATTTGGAGGCCTCTCATTTATGTTCTGACTAGAAATTCCTGTATAATATGGAATTAAAATGGTTACAGTGGGCATTCTTGTTTGTTGCTGACCTTATAAGGAAAGCTTTAAGTTTTTCATCATTGAGTATATTAGCTGTGGGCATTTCATATATGTTGTTTATCATGTTGAGGTAGTTTCCTTCTATTCCTAGGTTTCTAAGTTGTTGGTTTTTTTTTTTCAAGAAATGGTGCTATATTTTGTCAAATGAATTTTCTGAATGAATTGAAATGATTGTGTGTTTTTTCCTTTTTTTCTTCTAATGTGGTGTATGACATTAATTGATTTTATGTTGAACTACCCTTGCATACCAGGGTTAATCTTATTTGATAATGGTGCATAATACATTTAATGGGCTATTGGATTCAGCTTGCTTGTATTTGTTGAGGATTTTTACAAAAGAGTTAATGATCTGAAATTTTTTTCTTGTGCTATCTTTATCTGGGTTTTTTAAATTAAGTTGATGTTATCCTCATGGAATGAGTTCTGGAGTGCTCCCTCCTCTTCAGATTTTTGGAAGATTTTGAGCAGAACTGGTGTAAATTCTTCTTGGAATGTTTGGTATAACTCAACACTGAAGCCATGTGTTCCTGGCTTATCTTTTTGGAAGTTTTGATTATTGATTCAATCTCATTACCAGTATTGTTCTGTTGAGTTCTTCTATTTCTTCTTGAATTAGTATAGGTATATTTTTTGGACTTATAGGAATTTGTCATTTTCATCTAGACTAGCTAATTTGTTGGTATACAGTTGTTCATAGTATTCCTTTACAATGTTTTTATTTCTGTGAGATAATCTGTGATGTCCTCCCACATTTCACTTATGATTTTAGTTATTTCTGTCCTGTATATTTTTACTTTTGTCAGTCTACCTATAGGTTTGTCCATTTTATTGCACTTTCCTGAGATCCAAATTTTGGTTTCATTGATTTTCTGTATTGTTTTAAATTCTCTTTTTCATTTATCTCTGCTCTAATCTTTTTATTTCCATCCTTCTGTTTATTTTGGATTTAATTTGGTCTTCTTTTTCTTCATCCTTCAGAAGTAAGGTTAGGTCCATGAACTGAGATCTTTCTTCTTCTTTAATTTAAGAATTAGAGCTATAATTTTCCTTCTAAGCACTATGTTGCTGCATCCCTTAATGTGTATATTGGTAAACTTGATGGTGTCCCACAGTTCTCTTAAGCTCTGTTTGCTTTTTAAATTATTTTCCCTTTCTCTTCCTCAGCCTGAGCCATTTTAATTTCCTAGCCTTTTAGTTCACTGATTCTTTCTTCTGCCAAATCCAAACTATTGTTTGAAATTCTCTAGAGAATTCTTTTTTTTTTATTTCAGTTATTGAGATCTTCAACTATAGGATTTCTATTTGGTCTCTTTTTAAATTTTTTATTTCTTTATTGAGATTCTCATACTGTTCATTCATTATTTTCCTGATATCTTTTTATTTTTTTTTATTCTTGTCTCCTTGATGTCTTTGAGCATACTGAGGATCAGTTTTTCAAAGCCATTGACATTCAACTTTAAATTCTGTCATTAGATTTTGTTTGTAGACTAGACTCTATCTAAGTCTGGTCTTCTTTGTTGATGGTTTCTTGACTTTTATGTTGTTTCTTTAGATGGACCATCATTCCCTCTGTCTTTGTTTCTTTTGCAATCTCTTTGTTTCACAATGTGTATTTTAATATTTTAAAGTGTTAACTCTGGGTTTTAGCTCCTGATCTGTCTGTTCCTCATGTTTATTTCCAGTGAGTGATATGGCAGATTTCCATGAAAGCCAGCAGGTTATAAAATCAAGTCAATGCAAACAAAACAAAACAAAACAAAACAAAAAATTCTTTCACAGTCTTTGAAAATTACTCTGCTTTGGGAGGTGGTGCCCTTCAGAGCTTAGCCTTTCTATCAAGAAGATATGCCTGGATATCTCTATGATTCCCCTGCTGTACATTGAAATAGCAAAGTGATAAATTTTTTGTTCATTTGTCTGGTTTTTGTTTATTATTATTACTGAAATAATGAAGTAATGAAAATGCTCTAATAATGATTAAAGTGATGAATGCTTAACTATGTAATTATGCCAAATACCATTGGTTGTACACTTTGGATGGATTGTATGCTTTACTAATATGTATCAATAAAATTGATTTGTTTAAAAAAAAAAAGACTAAAAAATAAAAGAAGATCTACCTTAGGTGACTGTGAAGTGCAGTGTCCTTTTTGTTATATCTGAGCCTGTGTGCAGCCTGTGTTTAGTCCTGGGCCTGTGTGTGCTCCTGGCCTTAGGAATTTCACTATATCTAGGAATTTCACTGTATCCAGGAATTTGAATGCCCCCTCTACTCCCTCTGATTTACATGTCTTTCCCCTCCTGGGTGTGCCGTTGTATAACTTAATGCAGATAATCATTTGCCCCAGATTACTTTGTACTAATTGTTTCTTACACTGCCTTAGCTGTCTGCAATCTCCTTCATCCTGTAAGACAACCCTTGACCCAAACCTCTCTGCCCCCAAACACAGCCAATTAACATATTTGACACTTTCTAGAAGCAAAATTCTGGACACTGCATGAGTGAAACAAAAAACCTAAAGCTTGCCTCATTTACAAACTCTCATCTGAGGAGAAGATAAAAAATATCCAGTGCAACATTCCACCCATGTCTCATTTTTCCTTCACAAAATACTGTCCAAAATAAATTTATTAGTAATTCTTTCTAGAAGTAGGCCAATGTTCATCCACACAGAAAGTGGAGACTGCCAGATGCATATGTGTGCACTAGAGAGGAAGAAAAGAGACAGCCTGGCATGGTCTTCCTTTACCATCCCACCCCCTGCCCCTACTATTCACTGGCAGGAAAGACCAGAGAAGACCATCAAACAGGCCATCCATGCATAAAGAAGGAAACCTCATGTCAGGCAGGAAAACCTGAAAGCCCTTGGAAAATGAGGGTAGTGAAGTTTTGTCATTTTTCTCAGAGGAAATTCTACTTCACTGGAACATGGCACTGAGGTGGCCAGGAACCATATTTCCCTGCTCCTAGGACACTTCTGGAGAAATGCAGAAAGGTCAGGGTCACCGTCACATGGGGCAAGACTCTCTTAGGGTTCAGCCACTTGGGAAAGAATGCAAGCCAGAAGGCCACTAGGAAGTGTCCTTGGCCCCTGTCAGAAAAGAAAGAGTCCATTGAACCAGTTTCTCCAAATCAGAATACTGTCTTCCTATACAGTCCCAGCCACACCAGAGTGCCTTAAATCACTTCCAGGAAGGTACTATAAGAGGCAGAGTCCCTGAGGCTTGTTCGAACCAGAGCTTTACCCCACTTGCCCAGGTCTGAGGATGCATCACAATTACTGTTCATTTGAAATCGTCACTCTTGACTCATCAGTTCTGGACTTGGGGATCTTTGTCTTCCAGACCCCATCTTCCACCTTCTCCCATCCAAATGCAACACCCCACCCTATTGACCAGACTTCATTCCAGCCCTGTTTGACCCTAGGCCCCCCACTCCACTCCAGATTTGGACATGATTCAAGGCCTGAAATCTGGAAACCAGGAGGACAAGGGAAGTGACTGAGAGATCTGTTCAGCTGAGCCATCAGGAGAGCACAGACTGGCCACGATGGCATCCATCCAGGAGTGGAGCCAGCCCTGTTCACCATGCATGTGCAGACAAAGCTGGCCATGGGCATCAGGATGATCTCCAGACTGCTAAGCTCTGTATCCTCAAAGGATGGCTGTACAGGCTGAACATGATGCTCCCACTTTCACCCCTGGCCTGGAATCTTCTGAGGATCAAGGGGATACCTGGTATTCCCAGGAGGTGATTTAGGGTAGAGCAGGCTAAAGAAGTGGGAGCCTTGGTATGGCTAGGATGTCCCAGTCAGAGGGCTGTGTGAGGGTGCAAGTGTACTTGAGGATTTCGAATGGTGACCCTGAAAGGGTGAAAGC
Organism: Cabassous unicinctus; assembly: GCA_029593785.1. Classification (NCBI taxonomy): domain Eukaryota; kingdom Metazoa; phylum Chordata; class Mammalia; order Cingulata; family Chlamyphoridae; genus Cabassous; species Cabassous unicinctus. The sequence goes on from JAQZBX010019384.1 coordinate 7,840, forward strand.
TGTTTCTGCTGCTTTGCTACTTTGGGCACAGCCAGAGGAGATGCTGCATTTGTGTTTGTAGGCATATGTGTGTGTCTGCATGTAATCATTGTTCCTTTGAAAGTCATCAATTTTTTTTTTAATCTGGTGCTTCCACAGTTTTGTCTTTGGCCTTCTGTAAATTTCCTCTTCTCATTGCAGTTATGGTTTCTTTTTGATGTCCAGGAAAAAGACATAAAACATAATAGTAATTATGCATGGTAATGAAGAATTAAAAATGATTCAATAAACTGGCAATTTTCAATGTGATAACCACCTAAGACAGCAAGCAAACCAAATACTAAGCCTGGGGATTTTGTCTGGGGGTGATAAAATGGCATGTATTGAGTGAGAGAATATACTTGTATGGCTCTATCTGCTAAAAAGTGTGGGTGATGCTCTGCATTTATTTTATTCTTATACATTAGTTATAAGTCTGATATTTTACCTTGAAAGGTAGGTATAGAAAATAAACTATATTTTTATTTTTAAAGTAGTTTTTATCAAAATTCTGTAAAGAGTGGCTAATGTATTGACATTTAAATTTCAGGCATCGGATATATAATTTATTATTCTTATGGGAAAGTATGGAACCATTCTTCCATCAGCTGGAAGCTGATGAAAGATAACTCACTTAATAAAAAGATGGGATATGAAAAAGGAAGCAGTACCATGTTTAGACAATGAAACTAGGTAGAAAAGGAAAGGATAAAAAACACAAAATTTACCTGATAACACTTGCAAGGAAACAATACATCAGACAGGATAAGAGCTATGATCAAAATTAGGCACCAAATACAGAACGCAGGGAAGCCATCACCTCTATGATGGTGACCCCAATACAGAGATCCCAGGGTGCAGACAAAACATGGCAAGGCTAGGAAGGAAGAGAAATATCAATAACAGCCCCAAGGAAAAGCACAAGGTGATACAGAAGTCATCAATGATGAAAAGTTGGGTGTGGGGAAAGGAAATGGGATGAAGGTAGTAATGGATTTTTATTAGCTAAGAATTCTGAACTCATCTTGCAGTTTAAATTGTGTGAATGGATAATTTGGTTGAAAAGCATTAAGCAAGTCCACAGATCTTTACCCCATCTGCAATGCCTGTGTCCCATGACCCTGCTCCTGCCAGGAGCACAGAAAGCCAGGCCATACTTCTACTCTCTGGGACAGCCCTTCCTGATGTATGCCCCTGTCCCAATATAGGCTATTTCCAGAAGGTCCTGTTTGGATTGAGGTTCCTGTGCTCCTGGCCCCTTCCCCAAGTCTGGGGAGTGAAGCCCTGGGGATTATGGGGCTCCCAGTGTGCACACCACTCTCCAGGATACTGCTGCCTGCTCCAGATGCATGTAGTGCCCCATAGCAGAATCCAGGTCTGACTCTTCTTTAACACAGGCACTCTTTCCTATGGCCCTGAACCCACCTGGGCTCTGTGTCTTGATGTTCTAGTTCCTGACATCTGGGCATCTGTGCTTTTATCCTGGACCTCTCATTTTCAGGGGAAGCAGACACATGCAGGACTCTCTTGGTTGGAGCCATGCTGAGGTTTGTTTATTGTCACCATGGAAACTGTAGGGGTGAGCCTGAGTAGAGCTCTAGGAGGGGAGGGGTCCTGACTAGGTGACCAGCAAGCACTACCTCCCACCCTGCAGTTGATTCCAAGTCCTGTTCTACCTGGCTTCTGGTACTCAGTCTCAGCCCTAGGCCTGTGCCATTAGAAACCAGGGGGAAGCATTGCCATGGCCCAGGTGTAGTTCCTCTCCTTCTCCCAGGGCATGGCATTTTGAGCTGCAGAGATTTTCTTCATAAAGTTCAGAACTTGTCCTGGTTCTCAAGGAAAGAAAGCAGGCAGGATGGGGAGCAGGGCTTCCACAGTGGAAGACTGTGCAGGGAGGTTCACATCCTGGAATGCTTTCAGCAATTGGAGTCAAGACAGGTCATGGGCAGGGGACTCCAGGACCCCCTTTCGTACCAGGAGCATCCACTGTGAATTGGCCAAGGTCTGCAAAGGCCCACAGTAGAAGCCCTGATTGACATGGCCTGACATGGACAGCAAGTCAGTGTGCAGCATGGGGACACCCTGCTCCTGACGTCGACAGTGAGTCAAGGCACAGCAAAGAGCCTTCCTGCTTCTGGTTTTTGTGTGTCTTGGTCCCTTCCAATGCCTTTGGAGGTTGGGGCCAAGTCAACCCCTCTCAGGGCTTTCAGGTGCTGCCTCAGGTCTCAGGCTTCCCAGCTGTCTCCCTGCCACCTTCTCTATCCACCTGTGCCCTGTTCACTCATTGCACCTAGTCATGTGTCTTCTTGGTCTGCCCTCACTCACTTGTTGCAACTACCCTGGTGTCCAGGCCCACGTGTGGCCCACTGCACCTCAGTGAATCTGGCAGCCAGTGGGGTGGGTGCCTCCAGGCTTGGATCCATTACAGTATCAGGGGTGCAGGTCTCTAGTACAATGGGAAAGGCCACAAGTCAGTGACAGCTCAGGTGTGGGATGTGGATGCCTGCTTGCCCCTCTGACCCAGCCAGAGCATGGTTTGTGAGTTTGGTGGCTGTCAGGAGGGGGACCCAGATCGGCCTTGTGCATGTGTGTTCAGAGTCAGGTGGGACCCTGCTGCCTGTGAGGTTCTACACTCACCCCGTGTGTATCCCTGTGTGTGCCCAAGGGAGCACCTGATTAAATACCAAATAGAAAGCATTGTGTCAAGTTGAGGGAGAGATTGCAGAAAAAGGAAAGAAAGTTTGTATTTTAGAAGCTTTAATGGCACTTTGCCTGCTCTTTGAACATTGGATCACACAGTTCTACTTTGCATTGTGACCCACCATTCTGCAGCCTGTCCTGTTGCTCTTTCCTGGTGCCCTGAGCCTAGGGCTTCTGTGGGCCTGGGAGTTGCAGACAGTAGCAGCCATGAGGGCTGGATAGTAGGACCATCTCCATCCTTCAGGAGCCTAAGTGGGCTCTACCAGCCTGGCTGAAGCCTTCCATCAACAGCTTCTGGGAAGCCCAGGTCCAGCCTCCTATGACATGCTCCTTAGCCATGCTGGGCCTAACATCAGCTACTCTGAGGTGGGTCCAGTGCCCTGACAGCTGTGAGCACATACCTCTTCCCCTCCCCAGGTGCCCACACTGACCTATGAGTTCACCAGCAGCCAGGGTGGGCAGAGCTTCAAGACCAAGCACATTTACCACACAAATTTCCTCCCTGCCAGTGTTCCCATCATTGCAGCTGCAAGCTCACCTGCCACTGGCAAAACATGGAAAAGCCCAGATTTAAGGCTCTGTTCTAGAGACTGAAGGACATTTCAGGGGCAGCCCTTGCCAAGGTGGAAGACTGATTGCCTGAGCAGACTCTTCTATCTCTCTCAGGGGTAGACTCAGCCTTCTCAGCATCTCTGAGTCCAGGTGTTACTGGCTCCTCAATGTGCCTAACTACCAGGGTCATTCTCTTCCTGTGTCTTGCCTCCCTACCCCATCTCATGCACTTTCTGTTCTCACTTCCCAAATAAACAAGTGCACCCAAGTTTCTCATTTCCCAAGGTCTACTTTTGGTGGCACAAATATCAAGACTCCCCAGAGGTGACCTCTCAATGTCCTGGGTTCATTCCCACCCACTGGCTTCTGCTGGGCAGGAAATTCCAGCCAGAGCCACTCACTGTCAGAGGAGGCCTCTGCAAGAACCCACTTTGCATTTGCTGACTATACATTGTGGAACCATGATAGAGTTCCTACCCCAGGATTTAATCTATAATCATACTGGATGGACCATGTGCCAGTGGGCAGGCAGAGGGTTGTCAATGGGGACAGCAGTGTTTATGCAGAAGCATAATTAGATTCACCCCCTTGCCAAAGCCCAGCACATTGATGTATTTAATCTTATGGAAGCATTCAGTGCTGCCTCTTTCGAACTACAAAAGAGAATCACAGCCTTCTTAGTCTTCATGCAATGAGTTGCCAGGGAAAATTTTCATTGGAGTTTTAACCTGTTCACCTCCAGCAGGATTCTTCAGGGACTTTCTGTGCTTTTGCTTCAGCTCCTCTGTACCTAGAGGGCTCTGAAGAGGCCAGGGTTTGGACTGAGGAAAAGATGCCCTGAGTTAGTCCTCAGAGGGGCTGGAACCAGAGTGAGCTCTGCTGCCCCCAATCAGCTGTGTCTCCAGGCAAGCCATGTTTTCCCTTAGTCTCAGTCTCCTCATCTGTGAAATGGAGGGGACCCAGGTCCCTGAGACATTCTTGAGGAATGTCCATGAGCCTTCTTGAGGAAAGGATTTTCATTTTCATGACCACAACAAAAAGAGAGAAAGAAACCACAGTGGAAGTTGACATGTTTCTTAGTGTATGTTACTGTCTTAAATATGAAAAAAAAATTACATATAAAAAAAAAACCAGAAAACAAATGTCCATTTACCAAATTCAATGACCCCTTGGGTCCTGTTATAATTCTCAGGAAGTCTTCTTATTTTAGTGGGTACTGTGCCAAATGCTTCTATCATTCCTTAATTTAATACATTTCTTTAACTTACATTACTCATTTACATGGTGTTTATCTTTGTGAAAATACATTAGGAATAAAACAGACAAAATTCTGCCTTCCTGGAGCTCACATCCCAATTGGGGAGGCAGACAGTAAATAAGAAAAAGTCAGCAGAAATGGAGAAAAGCAAGGCATAACAAGAAGATTGAAAGTGGTGTTGGGTGTGTGTGAAATTGTAGCTAAGGTGGCCAGGGAGGCTGTCCTGAGAATCCATAGTTGGAGCCAAGGCTGGCCTATGCCTTGCTGAGGGTCTTTGTACTTGCTGTTCCTCTGCATGGATACTCAGGTTTCCATTAGAGTGCAACTGGCAGTTTCCAGGATGAACAAGAAGCCCCAAGCCTGGAACATGGGATTATAAGGGAATCTGAACCTGTGGGACTTTGTGGATAACAGTAGGAACTAATTTTGGATTTTGCTCTAAGAAGGTGGGAGCTTTTAGCGAGTTTTATACAGCAGCCAAATATGATTAGAATTGGCTTTAACAGGGTTACTCTAGCTGCTGGCTTGGAGATGAACTTAAAGAGGCCAGAATAAGGCAAGGAGCCCTGTCAACATGAATAATTCTAGTTTAAGTCTCCACAGCAAATTATGATGCAGCCCATTGAAAAGCAACTTTGTACAACATAACACACCCCAGTGCTTTGATTATGCATTGGTGCAAGTAGAGGGCTTCACCAAATAGCACCCAGTCATTCTGAAAACTACCATACCTATCCAGGGTTGAATTACCAATACTAGAAACAAAACAGGAACAATAGATTGTTATGGGCTGCCCTCTGTGGAGGAAAGATCTGTGCAATGACATCTGAGACACCTGCCAGCAATGACAGGTAATAGTCTATCATGTCCCCAAGCACTACTCTAACACCCCTCTCAGTAATGTTGAGGTATATAACTTCACACAGATATGAAACTGTGCCATTGAAACCCAAGAAGCAGCAGAGCAACTCTACAGGAAAAAGCAGACATCATGGCTACCACACCCTTTGGCAGCAGTTACAGCTGCCCGTTACTCACCAGCAGCTCGAAGACATCATCCATGTGTGTCCATCATGCTCACAGCAACAACCGCAACAATTACCTCACCAAATGGAACACATTGGCCAAGCAAAGACTCTAGAAGCATGATGACAAGTGGATTACATCAGTCTCCTCCTGCTCTAAGAAGGGACAAGGTATGATTTCACTACCACAGACACTGCCACAGAACTCTTGCAAGCAGCAAGCTACCATTAAAGAAGCCTCATTTACAAGTCATGTCACATAGTCTTAGGCTATGAATCAGAATTTTTTTAAACATTCCATCTGCCTTATAACCCCCCCCTGGTGCAGGTCTTATAGAAAAGATAAATAGCCTTTTTAAATTTAATTTTTTTTTTACTTTAAAAAAAAATACTTAGATTACATAAATGTTACACAAAAAATATAGGGATTCCCACATGCCCCACCTCCCACACGTCCCACAACCTCCCACATAAACATCCTTCACTAGTGTGGCACATTAATTGCAACTCATAAACACATCCTGGGGCTTTGCCATTAAGCATGGACCATAGATCCTAATGCAGACCACACTCTCTCCCAAAAGATTCTGCATGTTATATGATGGCATAAAATGGCCCATATCTGTCATTGCAATGTCACTCAGGACATTTCCCAGGTCCCCTGAAGCCCCTGTATTACAACAGCTTTCCCTCTCCCTGTCCCCAGAGCCTCCAGTGGCCTATGGGTCCACATTAATGTTGTAATTTCTTCCATTGTTTGAATCACAATATGTCAAAAGTAGAATACAAGTAAATCCATTCTAGCCCATAGCTCTTCCCCCATCCTGAGGAGTCTGGGATGGTGATGTCCACTCCACCTCCAATTGAGAGCAGGCTTATATCCTATGGGGAAGATGGATGAGATTATCCTGCCTGCAGCTGCAGACTCTCTCCATTGCCTGGTATGGCTGTTGTCCATCACTATCTTCCCACAAATTGTTCTGGGTGAGTCCAATGAGCTGTAGAGTAGGAGTTGTTGCGCCACCAAGGTTCTGGGACCAGCTGGAAAAAGGACAGCCCAAAGACTCAAGTCTCTGGATGTACACCTACAAACTCTAGCACCAGGTATAGGTTTGAATAGAAGGGACAGATGAGCCATGTGCAGAGAAGACATAGTTGAGTCCAACTGCAACTCTGTCACTCTCAAGAGCACAAACTCCAAAGTAGGGCCCACTGGCAAGACACCAAACTTCAGAGCTCTCTACCCTGACATAGAACTTTGGTGTCTCCAGAGTCCTCAGGAGCCCCACTATTTGGGGTGATATCCACTTTGGAATTCTATGAGATCTTACTGAGATGTGCATAAGCATTACCTCTGGGGTGATCTCCTGACTCATTTTGAAGTTTCTTAGCCATATAAACTCATTTCTCTTTACCTTTTCCCCCTTTCATTCAAGTTATTTTCCAGTTGCATTGCCAGTTGGCACTGGATAGCAATCCCTCAGTGCCAGGGAGGTTCATCCCTGGGACTCATGTCCCATGCTGGGAGGAAGGTAATGCATTCATATGCTGAGTTTGGCTTAGAGAGATGCCATGTATGAACAACAAGAAGGCTTTCAGGAGGCAACCTTTAGACACCCCATAACAGTAGGCTGTTTCAATTTCAAGAGCAAAGACTAATAAGGCTAGTCGTCAATTTCAAGGGCCCATCAGTGGATCATCCTCCTTTACCAGTCACTGCCCCTCCACTTGGGTGACAGTTCCTGCTTCCTTAGAGAATGTGACAGAGCTCTCCAGGATGGGAATTCAGTATCCTCTCATTTATTGAGTGATTCTCCACCTACTGTGACAATGCCCTGTGAACATTTGAATAATTTTATATACCTCATATTTATGGTCAGGTGAACTTCCTCCCATGCATCCTCCATCCCTGACACCCCACACCAGTGATCCTCCCCCACCTCATTTGTAACCCTTCTGTGACCCAAAGCTTCTTCATAGGTGAAGCCATTACAGTAACTGAATGCAATTAATAGGAAAATGAAATAATAATGTTAAGTTTAAATATAAGAGAAAAAATACATAATTTTTTTAAAAAAAACTAAAGCTAAAATTAAATTAAGAGTTTGGGATATTAAATAAATGAAAACTATTTAAAAAATGTTTTATCTTTTGCCTTTCATCATTGCAATATCTGGTGTCCAGTCTTTTCCATGGCAACTTCCCCCTCTCATTCCCCAGTGTCTCACTATTTTTCATTTTGTTTTCAAAGAATTTTTAGGTCACAGCAAAGTCACACACAGAATACAGAAGACTCTCATATACCCATCATCCTCCCCTTTTCCTCCCCCTCATATTAATAACTTTTTATATGTGGGTGGTAGCATTGTTATAACTGATATACAAATAGTGAAACATAGCTACTAAACATTGTCAATGGTTTACACTGTGGTTTACATTTTAGATTGTACACTTTTATAAATTTTGATGATATTTATCTTGTCCTGTGTCCATCACTGTATGGTAATGAAGAACATTTTTATTGACCACTAAATACTCCCTGTTTGATCTATTCTTTTCCTCCCATCCCTTCCCCCCAGGGCCCATGATGACCCCCTGGCTTGACTCATTGGGTGACAAGATTCATAGTTACATGTACCAAGAGGTCTTGCCACACTGGTTTGTCCTCCCCTATTAAGAACTGTCCTTGCTCTTGAGAGATTCCTGCCTATTTTTGAACAAATTGGTCCTCCTAAAGATGGGAGTCCAACTCCTTCCTATTCATAAACTTTGAAATGAGCAAATAAAAATCACTAAGGGATCTTTACAACTATTAACTAAGAAACTGTCTCCAACCTTAACCTGTTTAAATCCATCACCTCAGGATACATTTCCTGCTTCAATTGAAATGTTAATAGCAAGACCAGTGCAAACATTGAGAATATAAATTAAAGGACCAGTAGCCTTACAGCCCAAAAGGGGAAGTAGTAATAATCTGTTGTTACCTATGTCTCAAACCATAGAAATTGGGGAAGTGAGATCACTTGGCCATAGTGCTGGCCTATGCAACCTTGCTGGTTAGGAATCTTAAATCCATGGGAAATAGGAATCACCCAAAACATTATTGTAAATCCACAAGAAAATTTTAGTGTCTTTTCGTATTTGTAAATACCTTTTCAAGATGAGTGGAAGCTTTTCTGTACTGCACAAAACAGCATTCAATAGTAATTAAATTCCTGCTTCAGAAAACTATTCTGAGGTTTGGACTGTCACAAACAACTCAGTCAGATAATAAACATGCTTTTATTTCAGCTGTGAAATAAAAAAATTGACAAAGTGTCAATTGATGTCTCAGAATTAAGGGGAGACTGCTTGCAGTCTGGAAACCTGAGTCATCAGGAAATGTGGAAAGAATGAACTATACTTTAAATAAAATTTGTCAAAAAACACAATTAAAATGGGCAGAAACACTTAGCTGAGCTCTCCTTCAGGCCAGGCTGGCCCTTAGAAGAGGACTTGAGTTAAGTCTTTCCAAGCTTATGTTTGGAAGGCCTTTTCTAAGCAAGCCCAGTGAAATAGCCAATTCCCCAATAACCTGAGAAGTTATTGCAGTTAGGAGAGCTCCTCCTCACCATGCATGCATAAGCAAATATGTGCCTAAAATACCCAACTGACCAAGTACTCCAGCCCTTCTCAGTCTGGGGTAGGTTCTTTTAAAAGTTTGGAAAAACAAACACCATGAAAATCAGCTGAAACCTAAATGGGAGGGACCTTACACAGTATTACTAACCTCTCATTCTTCTCTTAAGTTACAGAGAATCAAGTCCTGGGTCCATCATACCAGAGATAAATCTTACTACTTATCAGATCTGGCAGATAAAGGAGGTCATAAACCAGAGACCACACCTCAAGTGAAATATGAAGTGGAGCCAGTTGGGAACCTATGTTTCCTATTCAGAAAGAAAAAAACCTCTACCAGATACTAATTCTGTTCTTTCTCTTACAAAACCTATCAATAACTAGTCCTGAGGGAAGATACTAATCATCCCTCACACCTGTTTTGCATATCATCCAAAACCTATACAATAGAACAAGTGTTGGTACTATGTAAATTTGCACAATCAATATCACGTAATGCCTGGACCAGCAGTACTGTGGAACACTTCAGTTAATCTACACCTTGAAAGCAGTGGCCAGAAGAGCCTACTTGAACAAAATTCAACAGACTTTTCTGAAAGCAGACCCCCAAAACATGTATCACCACAATAATAAAAGAAAGCCCATTTATCCCCTTGTTTACCTTTTTAAGAATCACAGCATTCACCGGAACTGCATCTGCATCTTTAGCCACCAATTTCTCCAAAGAAGTGAGAGCAATAACCTCATAACACAGGGAAATAATTGCTCCTTCTGGAACCCATCCAGCTTCATCAAGTGGCTGCTCCTGTTTTTTAATTATTACCTTAATTCTTTTGGTGGATTCACCCATACTCATATCATGCAATTCTTTATTTAAAAGCAATTGCAAACTCTAACAGACTAGCTGTTCCTCCTCAGACCACCCTCTTACTATGGTTTTCTAAGAGTCAACATCCATAGTGTCAGCAGGAAGTGGTTACAGGAGATCTAAGCTTCATCCCTTTCCTCTGTGATAAGAATATCAACAAAAATTAGAAGGAGGGAATTGATGGATGTAGGATCATGGAATACCTGAAAATAACTTGTTTCTCTCCCTGTTGCTAGGATACAAAGGCAAGAATTATATATAAATTAGAAAGTAATGAGATTCAACCCTTCTTGGTGCCAAATTCCAGTTCTTGTGGTTGAGAATATCTTGCTGAAGTAATGAAGTATGAAAACCAGTTTCAACCAGTTGGCCAGACCTGCACAGAAGAAGCCCTTTACTGTCCTCACTTCAACTTGTTTAATTAACATAGTAAAATTCCCAACAGGGATGGAGTTATCTGTCCCTTTTTTGATCATGCAATGTATGTGCCAGCATGAATTCCTGAACATACTAATCATGCAATTATATAACTAGCTATGAATGTTCATCCTTATGCATAAAATCTAATGCATAATCAAAGCAAATGCTAAGTAGTAACTTAGTTATTTAAGCTTGAGTAAAATCACAGCATGGGGAGTAGGGTCTGAGTCACTTTAGACTGACTTTGGCTCCTGTTTGCAGACATAATAAATTTAAGTTCTGCCTAACTCTTGTGTTAGTATTTTTCTCTGGTTATCCCCAAAGGCTTGCCTTTGGGGCCTAACAGTAGGATGACAGATCTCTTCATACTCATTATATTTCAATAAATTATTGCTATATATCCAATATATTTTCATCTGTTCCTCCTTCCTTCCCCCTCCACTACTAACATATTTTAAAGAAAATTCAATGCATGCTTGTTGCAGTTGGGCAGTTTGATGTAATTATGAATTCCAAAAATATAATTGGATCATGCTTGTAAACTGGTATGCTAATCTGGGTATGATTTAGTTAAGATTAGGGCATTAACTGGGCCATGTCAGTAGGGTGTTGAGCCCCACCCCTTCATGGGTGGGGGAATCAAATATAAAATGCAAGGCAAAAGACAGAGGGAGCAGTTTTGATGTTGGAGTTTTGATGTTGGAGAGAAGGCCCCAGGAGAAGAGAAGTGAGTCATTCACCTGACAGTCTACAGCTGACCTTGTGGTGGAAACAGAGGAGCTAAGCTCAGAGAGAAACAAAGCCCTGGGAAGAGAGGAACACAAGAAGCCTGAACCCTGGCAAACTTTGGCAGCCGTCTTGCTCTAACACATGACAATGGACTTTGGTGAGGGAAGAAACTTATGCTTTATGGCCTTGTAACTGTGGACATCTAGCCCAAATAAATACCCCTTATAAAGACCAAGCCTTTTCTGGTATTTCACATTAGCACCCCTTTGGCTGACTAATAAATGCTATAATTTTATCCATATAAAGACTACTTAAGAAACAGATACTTTAAATATTTATAACCCAAGATTATTACAACTAAAAATAACAACTCTCCCTAAGTTTTGATAAAATTATAAAGACAATGTTCTGGGACATCTCAGAGCCAAAATAAAACATGTTCTTTTGAGCTTCCTCTTTATCTTTTGAAATTTGAATCCCCACTAACGCAGTTGACTTAGATAGCAAATCAAACCCCTACTGAAGCAGTCTAGTAAGATAGGGAATCAACAGATGGATCTGGAATCTGGCAAGAAGTCCACATGGATATTGATACCCCCATTATGGCTGTTGGAAGATCCTTGTGTGAGATTTCCTCTAGTATCCAGGAGAAATCCTGGATATTCTCCAGGCACATTATCATTGGGCCCTTCCTAGAGATTGATGGGTGGGGTAATCCATCAAAACAGCAAACACCTGGAACTCCTGCCATGCCATTAGAAAAGGGGTAGAATAATTAATGGTTTAAAAAGTAAGCACAAAGGCTGAATACTCTCCCACTCTCTCCTGCTCTTGCTCTCCCTTTCCTTCTGTGCCCTGCTCTCACTGTGTCCCTCCCCACACACACACATAGATCAAAACAGAAGTAAAACCTGTGTTTATAATCTATAATGGGAAATTGTAGTCTGTAAATTGGTCATCTTTATCAGTCCTCAGCCCCTTCCTCTCTCTGGGACCTATGATCTATTATATTCTCCCATTTCTCCTCCCTCCCTCTCTTAATAAATTACTGGCCTAATCAATGTGATGTGCTCTTGAAATTCATTTCTACAGCATAGTTAATAACCTAGACAAAATCTGGTAAGATATTTAGTGAGTACCAGCCAGGAGACATTGGTGAGTGAAGCTATGGCCTACAGCCTGTTTAACGTCCTCTTTTGGTTATCCATTTTGAACAGGTTTGCCTTTGAACCCCCAGATATGTAGTCCCAGGAGGGAAGAGGCCGGGGCATGGGAACTCTCTGCATCAGTTCTGTGCACCCAGGATTGTGAGATCTGACCCTGGCTGGGAGGGTTGGGTCACAGGGCAGGGGACAAAGCAGGACCTTGAGAAGACAGAGGTCCCCCAGCCATGTGCCAGGTGCTTCAAAGTTCCTTTTTCAAGCCCTTTTAGCAGATGGTGGCTCTGCCTTTTGGCCTGCCTGCCATTGCCATCTGACACCCTCTCTACTCGGCAGAAGGGTAATGACTCTGATCTAGGGGCTTGTACCTCTCAGCAGATCCATGCTTTTGCAAGCCTGCCTTCCTACTGACCATACCCAGCTACCTGGTCTGGGACAGGGGTGGTGAGCAGGGCCAAGATGGATGCTGTGAGTGAGAGTCCTTTCCCCAGGGTGGTCATAGGTCAGGGCTCCTCTCATAATTAACCCTTACCCATGTTTTAAATTCTTACTTCCTACTACTGAATTTCTCATTACAGGTTTGTGTTAAAATGCTTTGGAATGTCTTAAAAACTGTAAAACTGAAAATGCCTTTGCTAGTAAGGAAGTTATTGCCTCAGGGAGCCAAGGCCTGTTAGCTAGAACAATTGATCTCTAATCACTTAAAGACCTCTTGATGGCTGGCATAACTGAGAAGTTTCCAGTTCCTAGGACTGCTTTTAAGACCTTTGTAAGAACAGGAAGAAGCTTTTTGTTCCTACTCCAGGAAGGAGCAATATTTGGCTTGTCAGTTCCAGTCTGAAATCTATTTGACCTGAGATCTATTTGGTCTGTCTCCCAAGTCCACAATGGCCCTGGAAATTCCCAGAAGCAGGGTCTCTGTGATTCCAGGTGTGGCAGGAACCAGAGAAGTAACTCTGAATGTCCCCCACGACCTAGGAAATCTTGGGCATTTCAATTTAGAGATCCGACATATGTTCCCTGAGGTTTATCTCAAGAGCTTTAGTTTGGATAACAGTGCAGTAACTTTCAGACCCTGGAATGTCAGGGGTGCCAAGAAGCAGAGCAGTAAACTCTGATTGGCCCTGATTCCTTGGGCTCTTCCATTGAGAAGGCAACCAAACACCCTCTGAGATTTATCTCAGATACTTCATTTTGGGCAACTGCTTATGTCTCCCACCAGTCAGCTTGGGTGCTTTGGTCTGAACTTTGGGGTTTCAGGCACCCCCCCAAGACCTAGGTCAGCCACAGCAATGCCTGTTGGCAAGGCTCTGGATTAAATTCTCAGGATGCTGAGACCAGAACATCAAGTCCAAATTATTGGGAGTGGTGAACGTTTTAGTCAGACTTGGACTCAGGAACACCAGATCAATTGACTATAAAGCACTTCTTCATTCTTCTTAGAATAATGGGCATGGTCCCCATAAGAGTGTCTTAAATTCTTTCTACTGCTGGTTTACATGGCCACAGTATACTGAGAGCAGCATCTATTCTAGATCATATGCAGAGGGACACTGAACATGTTAAAATCCTGGTAAACTTCATTTTCTAAGTAGTTAATGAATATGCTTAACCCAGGAATCCCTCTTAGGCCTTGTTTTAGAACCTGTCCTAGTCATACCCTGGGGAGGACTGGCAAACCCACATGCCTTCCTGCCAGCACTAAGCATTTCCCATGAGAAGGGAAATAGCAAATCCATCTTAGTCCCTTTAAGATGGTCCATGGACAACCTTTCCTCACCTAGGACCTGGAAACCAATTTATGACCAAAACTTGGCAAGAAAACAAGCCTCTCTCTCAATTAGAGTCAAAATGGAAGCAACTTTACTCTGTAGTTCTTATCACTCTCACAGCTATTAAAGTTAAAGTAATTTCCAGCTTGGTGCACTAATCCTGAGAGAAGCCAGCTGCCCAGGAAAGTGCCACCTCACCAGAAGCATCTGACAGAATGCACAAGTGCTAGTCATTGGATGGCCTGAAATACCTCTTCAGGAGACAAAGATAAGTAGTATCTATGTCAAGGCCAACTCTTCCCTCTAACTCTAGCCCAGATGCCTATTGTTAGGGGGAGGAAAAACTAGACATCCCTTAAGAAACCTTGTCTGTTATCACTTTCTGTAATTAACTAAAAAGGCAATGCGTCTTCTCATTCCTCAGCTCTACCATAGGAACTGGGATTGACAATTTATATCTAATCCTGTTGTTATTGCAATCTCTCCCAAGAATTAACCAACAACATAAAATAACTGAAGGAAGAATATTGTTTCCCACCAACTTTGGGAAAATGCAGCCTTTTTAGGCATCTGACCTTTTGTACTTTTGTGGTTCAGCATCTTCCTAATGGGGCCATATATTCTCAAAATTCTAATCAAATTTATTTCTTCCAGAATCAACATCTTGTTAGCCATATAGGAACTTCATCCAGCTGCACCCAGGATGCCAGATCCATCTTTCTCCAACCAAGATAGAATAACCAGAGGGTTTTACACCTTGTCAGGTAGGGCTTACTGCCCCTAACCAGCAGGAAGTAGTTACAGAAGAATGACCATCTCCCTTCAGCACCCCTTTAAGATTAAATATGTAAACTCTCTGAGGGGAGAAGTAAGCAGCTTAGTAAGATAGGGAAGCAACAAATGAACCTGGAACCTGGCAAGAAATTCGTGTGGATGTCAATACCCCAAGATGCCTGCTGGAAGACCCTCATGTGAGATTTCCTCTGGAAGCCAGGAGAAGCCCCAGATATTCTCCAGGGCCCTTCCCAGTGATTGATGGGTGGGGTAATCAATCAAAAGAGCAAACAGCTGGAACTCTTCTCATGCCATTAGCAAAGGGATGGAATAATTACTGGTTTAAAAGGCAAGTGCAAAGGCTGAACACTCCCCTACTCTCTGCCACTCTTGCTCTCTCTTGCCTTCTGCACCCTTCTTTTGCTGTTTTCCCACTCCCCACATGGATCAACATGCAAGTAAAACCTGGAGATTTATCATCTATAATGGGAAATTGTAGTCTGTAAATCACTCATTTTTATCACTCTTCAACCACTTCCTCTCTCGGGGACCCATGATATGTTATTTTTTCTCAATTCTCCTCCCTCCCTACCTTAATAAATTACTGGCCTAATCAATGTATTGTACTCTTGAAATTCATTTTCTGCAGCATAGGCAATAACCTAGACAAAATCCAGCAATACTACTTCATCACATTTGACCAATACCAGACAAAGTCCCCCTGCCCTTAACAAGGTCCTATAGGACAGACAATCATAAACCAATCAATAGGAGTCAAACTAGCTTTCTGTGTCTATAAAAAAATCACTTGCCCTTCCTAGAACACCAAAGCTAATTCCATTCTGATGTACTTTGCTGCAGCAAAACGTTGGTGTCTAGAATAAAATGCTGTAATCTGCATACCCAATACCAATTTGTCTTTCACAATCTCATTAAAAAGATTTCTGCCATTTCACAATTGCCTTTGGGTTTGGACTATTTGATCAGGGTCCAAAAGTAGTATGCACAGAAGAACCACATGGTCCCTTCATTCCTGGCATGCATGTTCAGCCATTAACATTAACATTGGAGGTGCTGGTGGGAGACCAGAGGGATGTGGGCAGTGGGGTGTCCAAGTGCCTGTCAGGTAACTCACACAGGAGTGAATGTTGGAGTCATGGGAACCATGTCATTACTGAACAATCATGTCTTCTTGGTGAGGGCTGCTTCCTGGTTGCCTGGTAGCAGCTGGAAAACAAAAGAAATGCTGAGGCCTCAGGTCATAACAATTCTCAGTGGGAATGGAGAGGCAGCTCAGCTGCTGGCTGCATGCCCTCTATTTTCCCAGAAACAGCTGCTTCCTCCCCAGGCAAGTAGGGTTCTGAGCACACCCGAATCTCCCCCACAACCAGTTTTCATGCCTTAGAGCAGAGGTTCTTAACCTTTTTTGTTCCATGGATCCCTTTGTCAGTCAGGTAAAAACCATGGACACCTTACTAAGTTTACACTATATTGTGTATTATTTAATAAATATATCACACCCACACCAACAGGTCCCTACAAGAATAATGTTTTTTTTTGAATTTCAATTCAAGCTCATGAACCCCTTGTTAACAACCCATTCCTTAAAGCCTAGCTCTTCCCTGACTGATGTGGTCTACTGTCTTGGCAGCGATAAGGATGATCTTCACCTGGAAGAAGCTGAGTCCAAGGATGTGGCCTGCAACTGTCAAAGCCCCCTCTGCTTCCTCTGCACTGTTCCTCAACACATCTCAGCTAATCATGCAGCAACACCTGGTGTCCTCTTCTCTTGCCTCTTCTGTGATCTGCCCCTCCTGAGGAGCAGGCTGGGTGGCATGAGGAAGTACTTTCATTCTGCTCCGTGTTTCTGAGAAAAAGTTTATATTCTGTAGGCCATTGGGTAAAAGTTCACAAGCCTTTTGGGACACAATCAAATTTACATTTTTCAAAGATTCCATCCAACATTGATGGGAGATGTTTTAGCACTGGGATACTGATGTGCTGCTTTCCCCAGGGCATCATTAAAAAGAAAGTGGATGGGCTTTGGGGAAGCTGAGCAGCAGAGCTGAGGAGGTCACTTGGCCCAACTCCTAGTCCATTTGAAAGTTGGGTGGATTTGGCTCATTATCCAGGAGGGAGACACAGGGCAGAGAGTGGGACCAGAGTCCTGGGAGAGCTAACTCTGATGCTTCAGCCTTGTTCTAGTGTAAAAATGTGTGAGATCAATTAATAATGCTGCCAAATCCACAAGGGCATCACCTGGAGAAGCCAATTAATTTAAACAAGCAATTAGATCTCCTGAGGCTTGGGACACCTGCAGCTGGAGGCAAGAGGCAAGGAAAGAGAGTTAATGGTGAGTTTCATGAGCTAGGGCTTCCTTATATTAAAATTGAACTCAGGGGAGAGGGATGAGGGGGATGACGCATTTTCAGTCTTTCCCTTACTGAGCAGGTGCCTGATTTCCTGGTATTTATGGCATTTTCATGCAAAGAACTGGCTGCCCTGCTCATTCCTAGTACGGTCTTCAACTTCACCAGAACACACTTTGAAGTCTGCTTAATTTTGTTATATAGCTAAGATATTAAACATCCACATGCCCCAGGTCATAGCCAGGACATCAGTCTTCCCTCTGCCCCAGAGGGACCCACCTACAATGTGAACACATTCAAGTCTCCTAAAGGGCTGCCTGGACCTTCTCTGCCTCTGACCTTAACCCCCATTTTGTGGAACATTGTTTTTTTTTTTCACCTATTTCTGTATTTTCCAACTATCTAGAGTTTAAATGAGATAGATTATTATTTTTTGGCATTTAGACATTTATTGAAGCATAGCACATATATGAAAAGTGCCAAAATAGTTACAGTGTGTAATATGATGAATTTTCAGGAAATGAACACATCCCTTATAAAGAACATTCAACACCAAAACCCCAGAATCCCCCAATGCTCCTTCCACGTACAGCCCCAGGACCTTACCACAATCTCCACTAAATCCAGAGAGTAGTTTTGCATTTTTAAAAAATCTTCATATAAATGGAATCATAAAGCATGTGCCCTTTTGAATCTGGCTTTTGTTCCCTCATAGAATTCATTTGTTTGGAATTGAGTAACTGCTACCTAAGGTAATAACTGACAATATATGACAAACACTAAATAAATTCCCACAGCTAGTAAATGAGAAATCAGGGTTTGAACCTAGATTGTCTGGTTCCTGAACTCTAAACCTTTGTTCTATAAGTTCTTTTCTAGAGACAGAAATTCTAAGTGTTCCAGAGAATTAAAAATAGCACAAATATGCACAGTACTTAACATTTAATTCTCACAGCAGCCCTGCATATCTGAAAACACTGCATGAAGAAGAGTGAATGGAAAGTGCTGTCTCTGTCACTTGGAGCGAAGACATATCAGACTGGTGGTTAATGTCTGAAGCGGCCAGTGCTGCTTCCAGCTGGCAAGGTTAGTCTGGTGCTGTCCAGGGTGCTGGCACACAGCTAGGCCCATTTCTCTCTGTTCTGACCAGAGTTGCCCATGCTTCTGCTTTTCTTTGATCATTAAAATTGGAATTTCAAGAAAAGTTTAAAAACACATAAATATAAACTATGGGGTTCAGCTTTAGTTAATCAGTCAGATTAATCCTCCATATAAGAAAATTAGAAGAGGTGAATAACAACAACCTAACTCCACCTTTTTGAAGGCCTTGAGAGCTGGCATGACAGTGAGTACAAGGCTGAGATTCAAGACACAGGGAAGCCCAGAAAGGTAATACTGGCATGAGGAACAATTTGTACCCCACACATATGTGCTATTTCTGGTGTAGGCAGCTGAAAAGCTGAGCATTGCATTGGGGAATTACTTGAAGAAAATGGTTGAAACTTAATCTTAAGCTACCTTCCTTTAGAAAGGATTTCATTGTTTTAACTTCTCATAGGCATATGGTGACATTAGCTTTATAGGATAATGTGAATCAAAGTTCAAAGCCTGCAGTTTTCTGTTCCTGCTTGATAATTCAAAGCTTTCCTGGTCCATGGGAGGACTGGGTCTTCTGGGTCATGCTCATTCCTAGGGGGACTTTGGCCTCCCACTCCAGGCAGGGCATGAGTATTCAAGTTCACTACTTTTGCAGGTTCCAGACACTAATGGTGACCCCTCCTCTGTGAGGCTTCTGCCTGCTCAAAGGGCCCCAAGTTCTGGGCACATAACACTGGGCAGCAGTCATCTCCTGTCCATCCCTGGAGGTAGGGATATGATTCGTAGGGACATGTGGACTCCCTGGAAGGAAGCACCCTGGCAGTTGGATGAGTGAATTCCCTGGAGGGAGGGTTTCCTGGCAGAGGGACAAGTAAGTCCACTGGATGGAGGGGTTCTGGGCAAAGAAACATGTGAGTTCCCTGGAGAGAGGTAGTTCTGGCACAGGGAAAGTGAGCCCTTTGAGGGAGGGAGTCTTGTCAGAGGAACCTGTGAGTCCCCTGGAGGGAGGGTTCCTGGAAGAGGCACATGTGAGCTTGCTGAAGGGAGGTGGTCCTGGCAGAGAGACATGTGACCCTTAGAGGGAGGGTGTCCTGGCATATGGACATAACAGTTTCCCAGTATTCCAACCATGCTCGGGACACACTCTCATGAGATCCTTTCCTGAAGGGTTTTCTCAAGGCTCTAATGATGAATTCTTCTCCCCTTGCCTGTTCCTCTCTAGGCAACCTCATTTGTACTCCTGAATTCGACTAACCTCGGTATTTCTATTTCTACATTAAACTTTCTCTTTGGATCTCTAGGTCCAGATTTAAATTATCTTCTGAACATTTACAAGTTTTTCTCCCAAACCTTCCTCCTAGTTCCTGTCTGGATGCATGGTGCCTCCATCCTAATGGGATGTGGTCCTTATCCTCAATGCTTCCCTTTCCCTTTCTCAATGAGCCAGTGATTATGTGGTTCTAACTCCAGGACATCCCCTTAACCAGATTTGATTATTGTTTCCCTACTTTCTAGGACATGTCTGAGGCATCATAATCCTTGCATGGGCTTCTGTCCCTGCTTCCTAATTGGATTTTCTGCTTTTGCTCTTGGGCTTCTACTTCTAGTTTCCACTCTGATGGTAGAACAATCTTGTAAAAACATAAATATGGTTTTTTGACCTCCACCTCAAAGCATTTCCTGGCTTCCCAGTCAGTGCCCTTGTGATGAAGTCGAAGAGCTTTGCCCAGGCCTGGAAGACCCCTCCATCAGGACCCTGATGACCTCCTCACCACCATCCTTGAATCCAGAGACCTTGGACTTTCTCCAGTCCTAGGTTTGGGTGGCCCACCAATGAACCCCAGGCAGAATCAGGTGCTATAGAAGTATCCTAATTTTCACTTCCTCCCACCATCCCTCATTGTCTCTATCTGGTTGCTTCCACATGTCCCTCCTCTCCCTGTCCCTCTTCAAGCCTATTCCCTCTATACTATGCAGTATGATTGTCCCCAGTCTCCTGACATTCCTCTGGCTTGTCTGGTCACACCTGCTCAGCCTTCAGCGGTGACATGATTATAATCCCAACACTGACCTTAAGCTCTGTTATTAACTGACCCACTCTTCTCCCCCTAATTTACCCTCTGGTCTCTCTCTACCTTAACCTCTGGTGTACCCCTACCTGGAAATCTGCCCTCAGTCTACCTGACTTTCTGCTCTCCCTTTACCTGACCACTTGTTCTCCCCTTACCTGATCCTCTGCTGTCCCATTTCCTGTATCACTACTCTTCTGTCTACCTCTGTTTTTTAAATGGACTTGGTTTCAGAGGACAGAGACAGGGTCAAGTGATGAATGGAATAACATGGGCTATCCACACTCAGCACTGGGCTGCTGCTACACCCCAGCCTTCATGGTACCCTGAGAGTCAGTGGGAGAAAATTCTGGCAGAAAGCAGAAATCCAGTTGACTGAGCTATCATCTACATCAGGCTGTCCTTGGCCTGTCCTGTGGAGTAGCCTCAATGGACTCACAGGTACTGGTCCACTTGGTGTTCAGTATCCAGGACTTGGAGAGAATCATTCAGAAAGCTGGAGGCCAGGAGGGTCCATGAGGCTGACAATGGTGGCTCCAGTGCATGCTCAAGTGGATCAAGAGTGTTCTCACCCTGACCACTGTTTGTATGCCTCTCAGGCTGTGCCCCAAACCTCTTCCTGGCTGCAGAGCTCCAGGTTCTCTGTCCCATGCCCCAGCTTCATTTCCCAGACTCTTTCTTGCTTCTCCTCCAGCTTAGTATCTGAAGCCCCTGAATCTCAACTACCACCAGCTGCCTCCTGTGCAGCCATTTGGGAAGATTTTCCAAATGCCTTACAACTCCTTCAGTGAGGTTTGAACAAATTCATTTGCCATCTGGTTAGGGAAAATTCTCTCTGGGACCCCAGGATAGGTCTTTATAGGCCATGTGTGCGGTGGATTGTGTGGGCACTGTGGGCCAGCAAGGGTTTCCTACAATGTGTGGGGTCTATCTCTGTCTCAGGAGAACTTTTGGGCCTCAGCCCTCTGACATGTACACTGTCCTCCAACCTTTGCACATGGCTGAAGGTCCTGGTGCTTCTCTTTATAACATTTCATATGCACATGCAGAGCCAGCTTCATTATCAACTTGCTCAGAAGGGCCCACCTTCTACATTTGCCATCTGAAATTCTTAATAATCTTTTATCAATGGACTCAGCATTTTCACATGCATTGAGCCCCATAAGTTATGTACCTGGCCATGTGCACATATTTGACTTATTGAAACTTTTCTCTGTATAAAAGTAATACATGTTAATTTTAGAATATGTATAAAGAGTAGGTAAGGGACAAGAAGAAAATAAAAAATCATCTAACAGTCTGTGTCCAAGAAATGAACTATTTTATCATTATATTTTGTTTCCTTAGCACTTTCCTTTGCAGAGACGCACAGAAGAGGGGATCAGAGAGTCCTTTACAGAATGCATCAGACCATGCTTTCTATTCTTTTGCTGTATTGTATTTTTCACTTAGTTAATTGTTCATACCGGCTTATCTATAATTAATTCATTTATTCTATCATTTTTAATAATGGCATTGTTCTCCATTTTAGGCCTGTACCACAGTTTGTTTATTCCTTTCTCCCTGAGTATTGAGTTATTTCCTGAGGATGGACATTATCCCAGAGAAAAGAGTGTGAGTCTTTATGATGTCAACTGGACCCATTCTTAGAGGAAAGTTGCTGGGTCATGGGTCATGCACATTTTTATGAATTTTTATTACATTACTACATTTGTCTATTCATGACACATATGAGCTTAGAGCAAACCCTTGTTCAGTCAAACCTTCAGAGTGCACACCAGGACCATTCTCCTGCTGAGCCTGGATTCAGGTGCACTATGTACATAGAGCTCAGGCCTTAACTGAGGACAGGCCCACAACATTTCGCACCAGCTTTCAGGAAGCCCACTGGCCCTCCCTGCCTGCCTGGTGGTGACTGGGGAGGAGCTTGCACCCATGTGGCAGATGAATTCTTTGATAAACCAGAAGGCTTGTGAATGCTCATCAGCTTTCTTCGAGGATGTCAGCACAGCTGAACTGCAAGCCCTGGGTGGATATAGGAGAGGTGACAAGGTTTGGCACTCTCTCCTCCACAAATGTGACCCCTTCTCCTTGCCTGTTGGACATTTTTCCAGGTGAATTTTTTAATGGAGCCCACAGGTCTCCAGACTTCATGGCAGCACAAGCAGCAGTCATCTCCCCCCTCCATGTTACTTGAGAGATTTGAGCATTTTTTTTGCCAATGTTTCATTTCAATAAAGCAACTGATGCCCCTGAAATGAAAAATAATAATGGTAGGGCAATTTAATTAAAGGTGGTATGGCAGTTTGAGATTATTTTTGTGAATCCAAAAAAAGAGAAAGATTGTATTTGTAAACTTGTCTGTTCCTCTGGGTATGGTACCCTTACATTGCATTAAATTCAAAGGTTTTAAATTTGCTTAATAAGGTCAGTTTGGGGCTTTGATTTGACCACATCAGTAGCGCATGACTCAGTGTCAAGTATCAACCCCCTTGGTGGGCTGATATAAATGGACACACACAGAAGAAGATATGGAAAGAGAGAGAGCTCCATAGATGCCAGAGGAGAGAACTTTGTCATGTGACAGAAAGGAAAAGTTTCAAACAGCTAAAGCCTAGGGAAAGATGAGCCATTCATCTGGTAGTTTGCAGCTGAAGAGAAGAGAGCAACTGAGTAGCTAAGAAGGCCCAGAAAGAAATGAGCCTTATGCTGGAAACTAACATAGGAAGCCCTGAGACACCTGGCAGAGATCACCCACCATTTTGCTTCAATATGGGGCAACTGAATTTGGTGAGAAATCAACCTTGAGTTGGATTCTTTAGGGCCTTGTAACTAAGTTTTTACCCCAAATAAATACCCTTTATCAAAGCCAAAAGATTTCTGGTACTTTGCATTAGCATCCCTTTGGCTGACTAATAAAGTTGTGGATTTGCATTAAAGTGAGGAATAACTCCTTAATCCTCAAATATTCTAAAGGAAAGCTTTCTGCATCCATGACCCCTTTGTTGTGTTCTTGCTCTGAAGGACCAGCAGAGAGGATTCCCTGAGTCTGCTGGGGGCCAGACACCTCTCTGAGGACCTGATCCTCATCTTTTGCTGTGGATGGTGGAGACTCATGTGTAGAGACCATTGAAACAGGGCTGAAGCTTTTATGAACTGCAGACAGCTTGATTGCAGCACTGCCCTGGGTATCCCCACCAGAGTGCTGAGACCCCAGAAGATGGAATCACCCTGAATGCAGGGCTCCAGCTGCCAGGACATGGAATACTAGCTGTGGGAAAGTTCTCTGGGGAGTCTGGGGACTAATAAACAGCTGTGCATTCAGGTGTGTGATAGTGACAACCTGCTCAGGTAGGTTGGCTGGGGACCCTGCATCACCTTCTCTTCCAGGTCCTGTGTCCTACTACGAAAACCTAAAAATCAAATATAGAAGAAAGCACCATTTCAAACAAAAAATATTATTCTCTTGCATAAAAAAGTTAATCCTTAGGAGGTAATAATATGTATTTTACATGTTAAATAGCCTATTCCTGAATAGGAATAGCTTTACCTGTCACCACTATAAAATATCATCAAGTCTTCAGTCTCAGAATTAGTGTTAAAAACTTTCTCTAATAAAAGAAACACTCTTTAAATTGGAGCAAACTGCTGTCCTGGAGAAATCACTGAGTAGTTAATCTAAGAATACAACCTTCTCACCTAAAGCTCAGGCTGCACAGCAATAGATGATTCAAATGCAGAGAAAGTACCAATTATGGCGCTAATTTTGTGATCATTGTCATTTCCTATGATGGAAATTAACACTTCCATTCACTCACTACACCCAACTATTACCTATCTATATAGTCTCATTCTAGATACCTAAACATAGGATCACTGTAAAAGGCAAACCAGTAGACCACATCCTTCACCACTCTGATAGAATCACTTCACAAATGACAGGTGTTTGCTTAATGAACACATTCCCTCCCATTCTCCCTAAATCCCATATATGTTTTTCTTCTATCCAGGAAAAAAGGCTAGTATAGTATTCCTCCCTTTTAGATATATTTAGGCTCCCTCTCAAAAGAGCTTATCCTCTTGCATTATCCTTTCTCAATGGGTAAAATTAGATGAACGTTGACAATTTCTATGATTCCTGTAATGACTTCTCTCTTCCTATTTTATATCCTTCCAATTTTGTAGTTAAAAAAAGCAGTGGTGTGTTTTAAGGGATGCCTTCAAAATACTGAAAAGAGTCCCTAGATTTTAAGCTATCAGCTTATTCAAGTCTATTTAACTAGGGAAAATTTTTTACTTAATTAGAAATATAGATTTTCACCATAACTTTAGAAGTGTATTAATTATCCCAGGCTGTGATTAAGCTGAACTTATATTTAACAGTATATGTTAGAAGAGGTAATTATTTCTCTGAATGGAAGAAGCCAAAGCCAAATCTGTTTCAGTTCATTGTGGTGATTTAAAACTAGATTTTTCACCCTTAAACAGAATCCATATTTTCCTCTTCCCACTCACAAGCCTAGGTCCTAAAAAGGCCTTGTTTTCACTCTCCTATGCTGGTTAAGCATGTTACGTATAGGATATTTTATCACCAGGATATGGTGCTACAGTTCAAAAGAAAAAAAAAAAAAAAGGAATTCTGATCAACTAACACCACCAGCAGGTATAAAAAGAAGTCTCTTTTCTGAAAGAGTCTCCCCCAATAGTTTCCATATGGCTGCACAGTTGGTGGTGTCTCTTTCCCTGCTGTAGAGGATGAGACACTCAGACCAGAGAAAGGTATTCATGCCCCTGTTCACTTACTAAAAAGTAGATTCTGGACAGTCACCTTTTTATCTGCCCATTGTTGAGGTATCTGTATTGCCCATTTCTCAATATGTGCCAAGTTTTATGCAAGGTTTTGTCACTTCCACCAGACCTTAAGAATTCCCCATATCTCTATTATACATCTTCATTGAGAGTTCCAGAGTGATAAGTATGTGATGATTTTAATGGAATTTCTTATTCTAGCATGTACCTCATTAGTTCAAGAAACTTAAAAGGTACATTTATCTTCCTCCACTCCCTAAATCCACTCTTGTCTTTACTCCTCACACTTATTATAAAGCATAAGTAAAATAAGAATTAAAAATTTTATAAGTAAAAAAAATTAAATATATTTTTTAAAGATTTATTTTAGGGAAGCGGGTGTGGCTCAGTGGATAGAGCCCCCATTTACCATATAGGATTCCCGGGTTCACGTCCCGAGGCCTCCTTGTGCGGGAACGCTGGCCTGAGCTGTGCGGTAGGCTGATGCAGCAACCTCACGGCAGGAAGCGGGTGTGGCGCAATGGATAGAGCACCCGTTTACCATATGAGAGGCCCCGGGTTCGCTTCCCGGCGCCTCCTTGTGAGGGCAGGCAGCGCTGTGGGCTGATGCGGCAGGACCTCACAGCAAGGGGGAGATAAGCAGACACAGAGAAGACACGCAGCGAATGGACACAGCAGCACAAGCAGCAAGGGGGGGATAAATTAAATAAAATAAATAAATCTTTAAAAAAAAAAAACATTTATTTTACTTATTTATCCCC